>JAJOOB010016114.1:0-37692 GCA_029582485.1 Solanum tarapatanum
AATGTATATTATATTTGGTTTGGTTTGGTTTTGATAATTTTAAAATCGATTAAGTTGGTTTGGCTTTAGTTTTGACCAATAACCGACCCAAACCAAACCGTGAACACCCCTATATCAGGGGTGGCTCAATGCAATCGGGGGCCTAAAGTGAAATCTTATTTAGAGGCATAAAATCTAAATAAACTTCACATGCATTTATTTAAAATTTATTTCTTACATTTTAAAATGCAAAGTATTACTTAATATATATTTTTCATAAATGATTTATTTGGTTTCTTTTCCAATTATTAGTTTTAGATAATATTTTATCAATTCAACGTTGAAAAATATAATATCATTTTACTCGGGTAATCATTATAGAATTGTTAACATAGTTCTATAAGTAATAAGTTGACAAATTTCAAATAAATATAAGAGTTAGAACCATAGATTTGATTCAAAAAATTGATAATTTGGTATACTCCACATTTTACTATGCTTGTGTAATGCTTGAAAAACTAAGAAGAAATGGAAAAAGAATTTACAATTCACTTTGTTCAACACTCTTCGACTATTGATTGATATTTTTGACGGAATATTACTATAACTTATCAAAAATTTAATGAAGAGTGTAAAAGGAGTTAAAAAGAATAAAATAATGTGAATATTAGTGGAGAGAGTGTAAGAAAATAAAACAATATTTTCTTGATTTCTTCTATTTAAATGGGGTTAAAGAGAATAAAATAATAATTTTAAATATATACTTTTTATCATAAATAATTAATATTTTTTCTATAAAAAATTAACACATAATTTATTCTTGATAATAAATTGAGGCCCCCTAAAATTGGGGGCCTAAGGCCAATATCTTATTAAAGTATGCATAGAGCCGGCCCTGCCCTATATATATATATGTATACTAGATGGGAATGACCCATACCAGCACAGACCCAATATGGACTAACGACAAACATCGTATCAGTATTAAAAAATCATTACAACTTGGAAGTATGAACAAAAAGCTTCTTCGATTGATTCATGTTAAGTATTTGTTCCTGCAAATTAATACATGATGTCATCTTCTAAGATATAGCATGCTCTTTTACGACAGATCAAAGATAAGTTATCTAATACAATACTTTTTGACTATGTCAAACTCGTTTGGTAATTCAAAAGCCATATAAACTTCATGTTGATGCCAGAGACGATTTTTTGTTATTATCAATGTTTCGGACAATTTTGATCATTTGAATAACGGGACGAAAAAAGCATAACTTTCTTAGGTTGTCTCGCACCATCACCAAAGCAACATAATAATTGCAAAATATGTTTCCTGTTTAGGTTTAGCAAAATCGAAGTGATTAGTTTATCCCACAAATTAATATCAACAAAAAGTAATCTTGTACCTGACAAAGTTCCAGAAAACATATTTGGTATGTTAGACAGCAGATAACAACTTGAAGTTAATAGAAAATAACTAAAGGATTTGGTGCTTTTAAATAGATGAGTTATTACTATCAAGTACCAAAAAAAACTTTGAGAAGTTCCGTAAAAGATATTTGCTAAAACAGATGAAGATAGTAACTCCACTAACCTTTAGATACGAGCGTTCTCCGGTTTGGCAAAAGTCGCCATTTCAAGGATCTTTTACCTGCAAAGAAACAGTTGGATGAGACAAATGGCAGAGAAGTTCATCAACACAGGTAAAATCATATATGTTAAATCCATATACTCAGTAGTAGCATTTCTAGGACAACCTACAACAAAACCCAATGAATAGTTCAAACATGTCAAAACTTTAGCTTCTTTGTCCTCCCTACTCCACCCCCACCCCACCCTTTTAAGAAACCAAATATCATACCAGAATAATGTTTTCTTTATCCACCTCATCTTAATTATCACCAAGAAATCTCTAAACTAGGTGTCCGCCTACTACACATTTCTTCACTTAAACACCAAGTCATCCTTCAAATCCACGAGTGCGCCTAACCCACACAACACAAATTACCCTCTCACCACTCGACCCGAAACCCAGAAAAGGTTTCTTTATCATAATATATTCTATTACTTGGGCATAAATCTAACAGAACCCCATCAATCAATTAAATCAACTAAACTCTACCCCAAGCCAGTAAAGTTCAAACATATTAATCCTCTACATCCACTCCGCTCTAATTCACCCATACCCTAAAAGGAACAAACAAGAAAACCAAGAAAAATCAATAGAAATACAAAATTTAAACTTTCACTCATTCCGGGTTAAGAAAAAGAACCCCATATCATAAATCGAAAGATTCAAGTACATAAACACGTATCCAAATGGGCATTTCACACATAAATGTATCCAAATCTATTCATACCAGATTGAAACTGCTAACCAACTCAATGGTCTATAACTAATTTCTTACTCAAAACTAAAATAAGGAACATATTAATTTGGAACAATAGGTCAATGGAATACAATGGGACTATCAGTGACATGTTGGTAGAGAGAACTTATACATTAGCAGTAGTTTTTTTTTATCCTTGTTAATCAATTCAATCACCACTAATTCATTACTTGTGCTTTATCTCCTCAAACAACGGTTATAGGCTAATATGGTGGAACATAACTGTAAGTTTCTCCTTACCTTTAAGAACAAAGAACCATCAATAAATAATTTTTGCAGTTTGAAAGATTGAAGAACAAAAGAAAGCCAAGCACAATGAATGAGGGAGAAGATGAGCAGGCTGAAGTACTACTACTATATTTTCTCAGCCAAAAAATAAAAGAGAAGAAGAAGTACTCACTACTATAGCTGAATTTGTGTGCATACGTGATTTGCTCAAATTACTCCTAGCGTGTGTCTCTTTCAACAAAGTTGTGTGCGATCATTCTTAAAACTTGAAGATCACTCTCTGATTTGGGCATAATCAATAAACTAATTAGAAATTCATTATTAGAATATATAGAAGCCAATATGATTCGTGAGGATTTCAATAGAAAAACATATAACGACATTACTTTTGGAGATTGTAGGACTTCCTAAGTTTCTTTAGTTGTGATTTTGACCTAACTTGATTAACACATGGTTAGCTCCATCTATTACATTGGCATTGCAAATGTTCGAATAAACATAAAAATTAAATCGGAGCTACAAATTAGTTGTAAATATATCAGTATAAAGAAATCAATCAGAGATGTTTGATCAGTTGAAAGACTAAAATTCAAAAAATAACTTGCCTAATTATATTCACTTTCAAATAGTAATCTATCAACATTTTCATTTCACAATGGTATGCCATTTATCGAAGTAAAGAACATATGACCGCCATGGAAAAGATTAGGTAGTTGTAATGGACTTTTAGTTAGGGGAAGAGAATAAATTCTAAAAACTACCAATAAACTCAAGAAAATACTCCCTGTATTTTTCATAAGAACAGAAGTTAATAGCCTCTTATAAACCAGTTGCACAGACTCTTCACTTTTGATGCACTATCGGTGTTGAATTCTCTAAAAATACTCTACTTTTGGATAACCCGACACACACCTAATGACATCTTTGAAGAGTTCAAACAACATAGACGCATAGCATTTAATAAAAATTCATTTTAAATTTATAGATACCTTGACTCATTATCAGTAAATTTGAGCAGGCGATCCCTGTATTTTTTTTATAACAAAAGCAGTTGATTGGTAGCCTTATTGGACTCATCATCGCCCTCCTATGTAGGGAAGGAAGCCAACACTGTCAAGGGCGACGTCTGTACTCCAATATCTTGACCCAAAAAACAAATGACGATTACAGACAATAAAAGTTCAATAATAAAGAAAATTGCTTAAAAACCTCAAAAATATAAATAACTCGCAATTTGATTACATTTATATATTTGAGAATCATTAATAAGAAAATTGTATAATTTTAGAGAGAAAAATCATGTAAAAAATTATATACAACCATTATTCATCTAAAAAATTTAGTTAGATGATTGAGGAAAAAGATTACCTACCGATTGAGAGGAGAATGAAGATAGCATTCGGTGAAATCGTGGAGGAAAGAAGTAAGATGAATCAATTTATTTATTTTTATTTATGAATGAGAGAAGGAAAAGAAATGAAGAGAAAATTACCAGTTTACGTGTAAATGAAAGAGTAACGGCATTAATTGCACGTCGCCGCCGCTGTTTACCTTATCACCATTTCCGGTAGTTATGACCACCAATTCACCTGGTCAACCCCCCTTGGGGATAGGTCACACTGAAA
Organism: Solanum tarapatanum; assembly: GCA_029582485.1. Taxonomy (NCBI): domain Eukaryota; kingdom Viridiplantae; phylum Streptophyta; class Magnoliopsida; order Solanales; family Solanaceae; genus Solanum; species Solanum tarapatanum. The sequence goes on from JAJOOB010016114.1 coordinate 4,223, forward strand.
CAACGATTGAACCAGAGCAAAAAAGGCAATATGCTACAGTTTTATGCCCCCCAACACGAATAGATAAACCTATACCATTGAAACCTATCTCATATTTACACGGGGAACCTAGAATAGTTTGGGAGGAGAAGGAAGTCGAAAATATGATCATTAAGGAGAATTTGGAATTTGCTGTCATAGGCAAATTCTCATATGGCTGGCCGGAGATTCAGGAATTACGAAAATTGATTCCAAAACAGTGTGAAATGAGGGGGGAATGTAACATTGGTTTATTAAGCAATAGACATGTACTCATTAGAACCTCATGTTTGGAAGACTATGTGAGTCTACTATCCAAACCTGCTTATTGTTTATCACATCGGGATGGTCCTACCCAATGCGAACTTTGAAGTGGGATCCTATGTTTGAACCGGAAAAGGAAACTTCACGGGCTATTGCTTGGATATCTTTTCCAGCGTTACCACCAAATTTTTTCGTCAAGGAAGCTGTTTTCTCGTTGGCAGCTGCGGTGGGGAAACCATTACAGGTAGATTTGGCTACGAAGAATCAAACTAGGCCTAGTTGTGCAAGGGTTAAAGTGGAGGTGGATCTTTTAGGTGAATTTCCTAAGAGAATTAATGTGGGCGTACGAAAACAATCTGGGGAAGTGGTGGAGAAATGGATCCGTATTAAATATGATTATGTTCCGAAGTATTGTAAAAATTGCAATATTCAGGAACATAATGAACAAGAATGTTATATAATACATACAGAGTTATACCCAAAGAAGGAATGGAATGAGGTTGAAGAATTTTCTGGAGGTAAGGGGGATACATACAAGAAACAGCTGGCAGAGCATCCTGTGGAGAGAAGGGAAACAGTACAAAACATTGATGAGGTTGTATTCCAGGAACAGAAAATAAAAAAGGTGGTTGGGAAAGGAAGACGGGACAAAATAAATTGCAGATGTGGTATCCAAAACAAAGTCAAAAGGAGAGGACGGACGAGAACACGGGGAATATGTTTGACGTTTTGGGCAGGTTAGATAATGAGGAGGATGATTATCCTCTACAAAGGGAGGGTAATAGGGAAACCAATATGGGCAATGAGGTTGGTTCAACAAAAAAATGGGTGGTGGAAGTTTTCAATGATAAAGAGAGGACTGAAGAAAGTGATAGTATTAAAAGAAAACAAGAAGGACAGATGGGGTCTAGAAAAGGAAACACAATAAATGATATTGAGGCCTTAAACACTTCTCTGACAGTAGACAAGGCATACAATGCTGAAGTGGGGAGAGAGGACACGGGCAGTAAAGTGGGGAATATAGGGGAAGGTGTACCAGAAGGATTGGAAAATGAAGGAAGGTCCAGTTTCTTTGAGGAAGGGATAAATGATTTACAAAAACATAATAATGAAGAAATACAACATAGACGTGATACATAAGAGGATGGGGAAGTGAATGGGAATATTGATACAACAGCAAGGGAGGGAGATCTTTCACCAAGACAAATAAGTAATTTAATGAGGGGAGTAAAGAAGACTGTCCCCTATCTCCCTCTTCAAGTTGAGCAATAAGGATACTTCTGGGGTGTTTCTCAATGATTGAGAAGGCACTTTTTTGGAATATCAGGTCGGTTAGGTCTCACAAGGCCTTCGATAGACGGATAGATCTAAACAAAATACATCGTTACAAATATATAGCTTTGATGGAACCTTTTCAAGGGGCACATGAGTTAGAACAATATAAAAGGAGATTGGGCTTTCAAAATGCTTTTTGTAACTGTTCAGCCAAGAGATGGATATTCTGGGATGAGGATTGGACATGGGAGGTGGTAAGAGATAACATTCAACATCTATCAGTGAGGTTTGAAGCTGGAAGTGTTAAGTTCATGGTTACAGCAGTTTATGCAAGGTGCGATGCTTTGGAGAGGTTAGAACTGTGGGAGGAGCTGGAGGGTCTGGCCGAACAAAATCAGTATCCATGGCTTGTTGGAGGGGATTTTAATGTTATTTTGAATGAAGAAGAAAAGCAAGGGGGAAGGGATTTTTCAATTTATGAAGCAAAGGATTTTCAACAATGTATGAATATTTGTGCATTGTTAGAGGTTAGAGCTTCGGGGAGTAAATTCACCTGGTGGAATGGCAGAGTAGAAGGAAATTGCATTTTCAAAAGGTTGGATAGGGTGTTATGCAATCAGGAATTTGAATAAATTTTTCCTAGTAGCAAAGTACAACACTTGATAAGGCAAGGATCTGATCATGCGCCTTTACATTTGACGTGTAACTCGGAGGAGGAATCCATAATTCGGCCGTTTAAGTTTCTTAATTTTTGGAAGAAACATCCAAAATTCAGAACGATAGTGGAGGAGAATTGGAAGGTGGATTTTAAAGGTTCACCGTTCTTGGAATTTCAAGCAAAGGTTAAAAAGGTTAAACAAGCTTTGACATGTTGGAGTAAAGAGACTTTTGGGGACATTTTCTAGCAAGTTCAAAGGTTGGAGGAAGAAATTAGAATGAAAGAGATGCAGCTAGAGATTAACCCATCACCTCGAAATAGAGAGGAATTAAACAAAACAGAAGCAAAATTGAAAAAGCATAGGGTCATGGAGGAGGAGTTTTGGAAACAGAAGTCGGGAATGAGATGGTTCAAAGATGGAGATAGAAATACAAATTTTTTTCACAATTATGTGAAAGGGAGGAGACGAAAATTGCTCATTTCTGAAGTCACTACAGCTCAAGGGGATACAGTGACTGGGAATGAGAATATTCGGATGGAGGCAGTGTCATTTTTCGAAGATCAATTTAAGGAAACAAACACAAGTGTTGATGATAGCATGCTTGATTTGATTCCGAAAATTATCACTCAGGAACAAAATGAGGAGATGGGAAGAATGCCGAATATGGAGGAGGTGAGGGAGGCTGTCTTTGCGCTTAATGGGGATAGCACAAGCGTCCAGATGGATTTTCGGGGGAATTTTTCCAGAGTTGTTGGCAAATTGTGGGGGAAGATATAACAAGGAAGGTACGGGCTTTCTTTTGTGGGCATGAGTTGCCTATAATTATCACACATACGAATGTGGTACTATTTCCAAAAAAGGAGAAGCCAAGAAGTTTTGTTGATATGAGACCAGTAAGTCTTAGTACTTTTGTTAATAAAATTATTTCAAGACTGATCCATCAAAGAATAACGAAATTGTTACCAAGTCTTATATCTCGAAATTAGTCTGGTTTTGTGAAAGGGAGGAGTATAACATAGAATGTTTTGTTAGCCTAGGAGATAATACGGGACATTAACATAAGAAAGAAGTTTCAGAATGTGGTGGTGAAACTTGACATGGCCAAAGCATATGATAGAGTGTCATGGTTTTTTTTAACCAAAGTACTAAGGAGATTTGGTTTCTCGGAATTGATCATTGATATGGTATGGAGACTGATATCTAACAACTGGTACTCAATTTTGGTGAATGGGCAGTCATATGGGTTCTTCAAGTCAACGAGGGGATTAAAGCAAGGGGATCCTTTATTCCCTACTTTGTTTATCATTGCAACAGAGGTTTTGACGAGGGGTTTGAATAAGCTTCATGAAGATAAGGAATTTAAAGGATATGGCATGCCTAAATGGAGCCCTCATATAAACCATTTATCTTATGCGGATGACACAATACTATTTTGTTCAGGGGAGAAGGAATCTATTAAGATGATGATGGGAATACTAAGGGAATATGAGAAGATTTCTGGCCAGCTGATAAATCTTAATAAGAGTTCCTTTTATCTACATGATAATACACCCCTGATAGTAGCAGCGAGATTAAGGAAATTACAGAGATTAGACAAGGAAACTTCCTTTTCACATATTTGGGGTGCCCGGTGTTTTATGGCAGAAAGAAGAATGTATATTATGAAGACTTGTTAAGGAAAATACAAAAGAGGCTTTTATCCTAGTAGAATAAATGGATGGTCATATGGGGGGAAAGTAATTCTTATTACTAGTATAATACAGTCAATGCCAATATACCTTCTTTCAGCCATGAATCCGACAAAACGAGTCATTCATCAATTACATCAGATGTTCGCAAGCTTTTTCTGGAGTAAGGCAGGAGGAAACAAAGGAAAACATTGGGTAGCCTGGGAAAGATTATGTTATCCCAAAACAGAAGGGGGAATAGGAGTGAGGTCGTTACATGATGTATCGAAGGCTCTATATAGTAAGTTATGGTGGAATTTCAGAACCTCTACTTCTTTATGGAGCAATTATATGTGGGTGAAATATTGTATAAAACAGCATCCAGTATTGGTCACGAATAGAGGGGCCTCTCATGCTTGGAAAATAATGGTGGAGTTAAGGGAAAAAGTTGAACACAACATTTGGTGGCAACTCAAATCAGGCGAGATGAGTTTTTGGTTTGATAACTGGACAAAGCAAGGAGCGTTATATTTTTTAGAGGACCATACAGTAGGGGAGGAAGATATAGAGGTGAAAAAGTTCATCACAAATGAGGGGTGGAATATTCAAAAATTAGGCCAAGTATTACCAGAAGCACTGGTGGAGTATATCACTGAATTCATTAATCCACGTTTATTGGAGGAAGATGATAAGCTTTGGTGGATGGGAAATACAAGTGAGGAATTCACAGTCAAATCAGCCTTTGATCTGCTGAGAAGTAGAAAGGAAAAGGAGGAATGAAGGGGTAATATGTGGTGCAAACAAATCCCTTTTAAGATGAGTTTTCTATTATGGAGGATTTGGAGAGGAAGAATTGCAACGGAGGAAAATCTGAAAAGAATGGGAATTACTATAGCATCGAGATGCTATTGTTGTGATGTTTTTGAAGAGGAGACTACACAACATCTTTTTCTACCGGCTCCCATAGCCCAAAAGCTATGGAAGTAGTTTGCTTCATGTGCAGGTATTCAACAACAAGGAAATTTGAAACAAATGATAACAGAATGGTGGAAGCGTAACACTCCTATCAAAATGCAATTCGTGTTCCAAGCAATACCAATCATTATTGTATGGGAATTGTGGAAAAGGAGAAATGCAAGAAGACATGCAATGGATATAAGTTTTTTTAAGTTGAAAAATCAGTGTGTCAACACTATTATTCAGCTCATAAAAATGAAATATCCATGGATTAAAGTTCCTAAAGAATGGGAGGAGATAGTCAAAGTTCTCAAGGAGTACAAACCCAGATTGCATTACTATACTGTGAGCTGGAGGAAACCTTATAGTGGGACATTAAAATGCAATACAGATGGAGTTAGTAAGGGGAACCCTGGGGAAAGTGCCTATGCTTTCTGTTTAAGGAACGACAAAGGTGATATTGTATATGCGGAGGCGGAGCGACTGGAGATCAGAACCAATATGGAGGCAGAAACTACAACAATTATCAGAGCACTCAGGTATTGCAAGATAAGTAATTTCAGAAATTACATTATAGAAACAGATTCATTAAGTTTCACAAATATGGTGCGCAACAACTGGAAAGTCCCATGGCAGCAAGTGGAGGAAATACAGGAAATACAAGAGCTACTTACATCTACATTTGCACAGATTCAACATGTTTTTCGCGAAGCTAATAAACTAGCGGATAAATTGGTAAATGAAGCATGTGAGCAAATGAATGCAATACAAATTCACACATTTCAATAGCTATCAGTGGAATGTAGAGGAATTGTGAATATGGATAAAGCAGAAATCCTCTCACTAAGGATTAAAACAAGGAAGATAACAGTCCATGAAACACGTCAAGGGAGGGATCAGGAAATTAGCAGCAGAGCATAGTTATGCGATGTACAATAACATATAGGCATACATAACTGTGCATAAACCAAAGCTACCTAGATTTAACTATGACAACTTACAAAAAAAAGTTCCACCAGCAAAAGTGATGCTTGTCAAATCAGATGTGAAGAAGGTTGTTTTTATTTTTATTGCTTCGAAAGGTATTGCTACTGAAATGTGGCTTTCATTCCATGAAATAGTACCATAATTTTAGATGGGTTACCATCTAAAACAAACTTTATAACTCTAGACATGCTGAAAAACTCAAACAATGTACTATTTGGAGTCTTGCAAAGCTACGGAATGTAAGAATCAATCTTTGAACTAACTGTGTTATAAGAGAACACAAAGTTAGAGATGTGCACACCTGAAATTGGAGGGCGTAGATGTCATTAATACTAACAAAAAGATTATGGTAATTAACATGTTGTTTTTGGTCCTAAATTCTAGGACCTTTCACTAAGGGAGAAAGTAATTTGAAAATGTAGGATCCCAATTTCATCACCACAATTCAATGCACGAAAAAGTTTTTTGATACTAAAGTCTTTAGCATGGAATAATAGAGATCGATCCAACAGAAGAAATGAACATGGACTAGTAAGTACAGTATGACATTATTTCAATATGCCTTTTTTTTTTTTTATGGTGTAACAATGAATCTAGCTATAGATGATGTTGATCTTCCACAAATTGTTCAACATCAGACATCAACAATCAGGCATATATTGGATTCTTAGCATACAACACGTACGCGACGTTGAAACCATTTCTTTCAATTAGAAAAAAATGGTCTCTAACTGATGGCCTCTTTGATTTTTTGCTACAAAGACAATTTCTTTCAGTTTTCACATATTTCAGCTTCTTGTTAAAAGCTCTTTTATCCTAATCTCTTCAAGCACATCTTTCAACTTATCTGGCAGTCTCTTTGTCTTCTTGATCAGACCCTCAAAATCTTTGCGATCACTTATTCTTAAAACTCCAATGCTGCTACACCGACTAACCAGATATCGAAATGAACAGTGCAAAAATCATATTTTGAATAGAAGCAGCAGCCTATAGATCTGGATTTTTTGGTCGAGGAGATTCCAACTCTGAATCGTACGTAAATGGTTGCTGCAAATCCCAATTTGATTTCGGCATTCCAAATAGCAGGTCTCTATTTGAAATTAACATAGATATTCCTAGCACTGAAACGCTTATGTTCGAACCATACCCAAATTATGAATTTCAATCAAACCTAGAAGCATTTGTTTAAGAGCAATAGCAATACAATCCTCTGATAGTCTCGAGTTGACAGAATGTAACAAGGATTCCTTGGTTGAATTTCTGAATAACCCATGTTAATAATTTTTGAATTTGGCATAAATTTTCCCACCACCACCGTGGGCCAATTGATATTTAGACTTGATAGTGGTTGGACATTCTTTCCTATTATTTCTAGGAGAACGTACCTAGTGCCGGTGTTTGGATCGATGAAGACCTTTCCGGGTCTTGGACGGTAGGTGTAATGGTGGTGGCGGCGTGCAGGGTCTATTATGATTTATGAAGAAGAAGAGGGAAGTTTACAGAGTACGATTTATTATGAAGAAGAAGAAGAGGGAAGTTTAAAGAGTATTTTAACAGAGCCGTTACAAATCCCGCCCATAACCACTTTTCAGTTATCTGTTTTATTTTTCTCAAATTATACAAACAATCATCCATCATCTTTGTTTATATTGAAAAAGTATATCATATAATTACATCATTCGTGGTTCATATATACCTTTACCATTATACAAATGACTCATACTGAAAAAAAATTGTTTTAAATTTATTTTTTGATTTTAAATTTAAAAAAAAATCATCTAGGAGTATATATATATAATCTTTCTAACACAGTTCAAGATATATTTTGATCTTTTTCATACAAAAATTAGTAATGTTGAAATTACAAACATTAAGATTTTTCATTTTTAAAAATAAAAATATTGGGGGTGAGATTAGTTATGTTTGAATTACATTTTCTTTAAATCAACAATCGTATGATTTGTACTAAATGAATAAGAATAGTACTCCTATTTCATAAAATAAATAAGAGAATTTGTGAAGTAACCCACACCTATTAAAAAAAGGAAAGATTATGCGGATAAGTAAATATATATATCAGTTAATTAGCTAACATAATTATAGTTTGAATTAATTACGGCCCGTAACTTAATTTTAGTTGTAATTACGTCGCCTCTCTATCCTCTTTTATACATATACAAATATAAATATCAAATACAAATTATACATATACAATTATATGACAAATATACAAATACAATTAGCATCTCTCCACTCTCTTCCCTCTCTCAATCTCGCTCGTCAAATATACCACTTACATATATACAATTATCTAACAAGTATACATATACATTTCGCATGTCTCCACTCTCTGCCCTCTCTCGCTCGCCTCTCTCCTTCCTCCCCTAATCTCGCTCGCCAAATATACAAATACATATGTATACCAGGCCAATAACATATATACAATTTGCCTCTCTCCACTCTTTGTCCTCTCTCGCTCGCCTCTCTCTCTCTCCTCTCTCAATCTCACTCGCCTCTCTCCATCCTCTAACATGTAGCTACGAATCGTAATTAGCAAACTTTAGCTATGGAGCATAATTAAGTTATTTTTGAGTGACTATATGCGAAAATTCCCCTTAAGAAAAACATTCAAGAACATAATTCAAATTATATTTTTTACTATTTCCCTTGGTGAAATCATAAATATGACTGTGTAAGTAGTGCAATATATCTTCTATAAAAATATAAAACTTCATCAAAGGAAAAGAGAAATATATATAAAAAAATATCAAACATCCATCTTGAATTTGAACAATGAAAAAAATTCCCAAAAATTCACTTAATATGAAATAGAGGAGCACAGAATAAGATATACTTTTTAAAATAAAAATAGTAATATGTATTGTTAATGTTATAGTTTATCGAGAAAATTGAATTTAAGGTGTCAGATAAGTTTTGGTTTTGTTTTTTGTGACACTTTGACCAAGAAAGGGTCAAATCCATTTTAAAATGTAATTAAGTTAATCTGGGACCAAATTAATATTTTCAAAATTTTCTAATCTTTTATAAATTACAAAAAAAAAAAAATACTTCATTTTTCAACTACTTTAATTATAACCTAACCATTTAAAAAAAGTAAAATAATATAGGATTCAAAAGTTCTTCTTCTTCCTTAAAATTTCCGACCAGATATTCTCATTCTCTTCCTCCTCATCTCCGGCCGTCACTCTTTCTAAACAGAACGTTGTCTTCGACTGTGACTCTTCTTAAAATGGGTAAGTCATTTTTTAAAGATCTTAAAATTTTCGAACAACACACTCTTGATACTAAGTTCTTTTCTTGGGTTAATGGACAAAAAACCGTTCTATAGACGTGAAAATTGAATAATGCTACCTATTATTTCTTATTTTTGAAAGAAAATCGACAAATTAAAAAAAGTCCTAATTTTTATGAAATGAATATGTATTATTGTCATTGAGTGAAAAATCATTTTTTGTTGCATTTGTTCTTCTTTTGGTGACCATTTTGTTCATATGATTGTAGAAATATTGTCTGTTCATTTGTCCAACATATATTTCATTTGTTGAAAGAAGTGTCGTATGTTGCAACATATTAGTGATATGTTGGTACAAATTCCAACATTGTTGTCATATGTTGGAACATGTCACTTATGTGTTAGAGTAACAAAATGGTCATTTGTAGTAACATGTTACTCATGTATTGCAACAGAAGATTCATATGTGGCAATAGAAAATCCATTTGTGTCAACATAAGGTTCATTTGTATCAACAGAAGTATAAATTGATACCACTTATTATTTTATAATAAGTTGTAAACTCTCAACCTTTTTTGTTTACCTTGTAGATAAAATGTCACAAGAAGGTTCATCTGTGGTAACAACTCAATCTTTTGTTGGTTCTGCTTCCTCTTCTAACATTATATGCTCTTTCTATCGATGCGAAGGATGTGAGCAGCAACATGATTATTTTGTTCGTGTTAAAGAACTCACTAATACTATTAAGGAAATGACATATAATATAGTGTTTATATATTCAAGAAGAAGATTAAACAACCTTTGAAGTGTAGGAGGTTGAAAAAATCAATTTTCAGATCACTATCTATAATCAGTAAAAGAAAAAAATCAGTGATTATTGTTGCAGTATTTTCCTCAACCGCAGAAGGCACGGAGAAAGTCGTTAGTTGTGATGTGAAGAAACAATATCCATTTGAAGGTTTTAACATTTCCGGCGAGGGTCCAACTCAACTAATGACATCCTTCTCACAGTGGATAAAAGAGGGTATATATTTATAAGCTTCATGCCAAAAAATAAATTCATTCAATTATTATTAATATTTCTTGATGTCCACTTAATAATTATTTTTAATGTTTAAACAATTATAGAAGAGAGAAGGATGAGCAGTACTTAGTTAATTGCTTGAAAATTGGATTCGAACAACTTGATTTTGTAGTTGCTTTCTGAAGAAGAAGGATTGGTTCTACGTAATGACTCAACCCAATAAGTGTTGGACTGATGAGGTATAACCATGTCCACTTATGTTTTGATTATCACCTACTCATACATACATACAAATGACTGATACATAAATAACTTGTTGATGCATTTGTGTAGCATGTGGATGTCATTTTGTACTATCTGCGGAAGAAGTCAAAGCAATAGAGTCATTCAAAATATCGATATACCACTACTAATTATTTTTTCAAAATATACATCGATAGTGCCAATGTTGTTCCTGAATATGAGAATAAAATTGTTAACATTATCAAAGAGTTTAGTATATCCCTTAGATTGCCTTGACACCTCACATATGAGGTTTATGTCCCTGTAAATTTTAATAAGGAGTTTCATTGGGTCCTGATTGTGGTTGTATTAAAGGAACGATGCATAAAGGTGTACGACTCGATGTCCTCATCGAGGATTAACATAAAATTGTCCGTCGAGATTCAAATATTGTCTATAATTGCCCAAGTACCTTGAATTCAATGGATTTTTTGAGCAAAAAGACCGAACCAACTAGTCAGTTGTTGAATCTTACCAAGGCAAGCCCAAATCTCACCAATTCGAAGTCATATATGTTACTAGGATTGACATACAAGCAAGCAATAGTTTGTACGTATCACATTAATTTTTGTCTTACCATTGTCGAAATGTGATGTTATTAGTTTATAATTTTTCTAATTGATGATACACCATGCAGATACTAGACTTTTTTTTGCTCCGTACGTTAAATTTTTGAGTGACGGACTACAAGTACCATCTTCTGGAATTGTTTCTGAATTCCTTCGCATGAGATATGCTTCACTCCTATGAAATTACGAGATTTTAAAGGCTCCGAGTGGCTATGTTAGTAAAAATGAAGACCCACATAGGCCTATACCTAAAAAAGTAATGTTCATATCTCCATCTGATAATCTTATGATTACCACCATTGAATAGATTTAGTTTTGCTGGTTATGTATAACATTTTGAATTATCTCTTTGTTGATAAGTTGTAACAAAAATAATTGGTGAAGTGTTCCTTTTTGTTGATATATTTATGGTTATTATTGTATTTATTTTGTCTGAACAAATGTCAATTATGTAGGAAATGAGGAAATGTAGTATCTATGACAACATATATTGCCTCTGTTGTAAAAAAATCACACAATTATCTGCATGTATCCCAACAGAGAGGTCATATGTGGCAACATATGTCACTTTTGTTGGCAGAACTTAGAATTGACATATGTTGCGGTATATGTCAATTGATTCATATTCTATTGCAACTTTTGGATATTTGTTGAAATTTTGTCTATCTATGGTAAATTACAACACAAAATTGAGCATATGTTGCAACATATAGATAATATATTGGCACAAAATGGACATATGTGTCAAAGATACAAAGTAGATGTATATATTAATTGATAAATTAACCAACTTAGTAATTAAAAATGTTACATTAGACCATAATTTAGCAATTAAACATGTTATAATACTATCCATAACGATTGTCTATTATTATGTTATATCACAATCATATTGAATTGCTTAGTCATTAGATGATCAATAGTGGCATAATAGTATATGTATTGAATAATTGCTAAATTTGATGAAGCTTGTTACAATAGACCATAATTTAGTAATTAGACATGTTATAACACTATAAATTAGTGTTACATATTGTATTCAATCACAATTTAATTGAATTAATATCAAAAATCACATGTAAGGTTATTCATATGTTGCAACATATGACCTATCTATGGTAATGTCAACACAAAATTGAGCATATTGTCCAACATAATATGCATATGTTCCACAGATGCAAAGTAGATTGATATATTAATTGATAAATTAAGTAATCTAGTAATTAAAAATGTTACATTAGACCATAATTTAGTAATTAAATATATTATAACACTATTTATAATGATCGCCTATTATTTTGATATTACAATCATATTGAATTGCTTAGTCATTACATGATGAACTGTTGGTATAATAGTATATGTATTGAATAATTGATAAATTTGATGAATCTTGTTACAATAGACCATAATTTAGTAATTGGACATGTTATAATACTATATATTAGTGTTACATGTTGTATTGGGCCACAATTTAATTGAATTAATATCAAAAACCACATGTAAGGTTATCTATATGTTGCAACACATGACCTATCTGTGGCAATTTCAACACAAAATTGAGCATATTGTCCAACAGAATATACATATGTTGCAACAAATGCAAAGTAGATTGATATATTAATTAATAAATTAAGTAATTTAGTAAATAAAAATATTACATTAGACCATAATTTATTACATTAGATCATAATTTAATAATTAAACATGTTATAATACTGTGTATAACGATTACCTATTATGTTATATCACAATCATATTGAATTGCTTAGTCATTACATGGTGAACTAGTGATATAATAGTATATGTATTGAATAATTGATAAATTTGATGAAGCTTGTTACAATATACCATAATTTAGTAATTAAACATGTTATAACACTATATATTAGTATTACATGTTATCGTAGGTCTCAATTTAATTGAATTAATACCAAAAACCACATGTAAGGTTATCCATATGTTGCAATATTTGATGTATTTGTGGTAATTTCAACATAAAATTAAGCATATTATCAAACAAAATAGACATTTGTTGCCACAGATGTAAAGTAGATTAGACCATAATTTATTACATTAGACCATAATAATTAAAAATGTGTCATTAAATTATAATTTAAAATGTTACATTAGACCATATGTTGCAACATGTAAGTCATATGTTTCAAAATTGAGCATATGGATCAACACATTGAGCAATATGTTGAGACTTTTGTCACTTGTGTGAGCATATGGACCAACATAATATACATATGTTGCCACATATTCCAAACAACTATATAATAGGAAAAAATAACAGAATTGATGGAATACGAATAAATAATAGAATAATAGAATATACATAGATTAATATGCCAAGCAAAATAAACTTCTATCATCAAAAAGTTTACTATATCTAAATCCAGTTATACAAATTTAACTACATAACGATGGATAGGTTCATTGTCCAACAAGTGTATGACGTAAAAAGGGTCATACTCAAAGTCTCCATAAATCATGTAGCCAACATGGGTAGAAATGATCATAATTTTTAGATGATTACTTAATGTTTTTTAGCATAGACTAGTGGATCCACATAGTTGAGTAGTTATATATCCCGGAAAAGTATGAGACAGTTCTAGTAGCGTGGACAAGACGTTGCATCATCACATAGCTCATAGTGATGGTTATCGATTAGAGAATCTCCCACAGAGTTACTTGTATTTTTCATATACAAAACTAAGTTACTATTGTGCTTTTCAATATAGTGAGTTGTTATCTACATGTTTTAAAGCTTTTATTTATACTGCATCTTTGTTACTGCTTTATATTGAAAAGAGTTGAGTTGAGTTGAGACGAGGTAAGTTTCTTCAATTTCATTTCAAGCTTATGTCTTGTTTTAGAATTTCCCTCACATGCTCGTACATTTCATGTACTGACACCATTTGACCTGTATCTTTAATGATGCAGATATAAGTAACCAGGATCAACATCCAGCACTTCGTTGATCTAGTTGAGCTTCAGAGTTGTTGGTGAGCCTCTTCGCTTCCGGAGGATCCCTTTTATTTGTTTTATCATTATAGTTCATTAGGATGTCGGGTCTTGTCCCGACGTCCATCTCAGTTATTAGAGGCTTTGTAGATAGTTAGACACTATTAGTTCATGAGTCTTTTCATTTTCATTTGTTATGTTGAGACTTGAGTTGCCACTTTGGCTAGTTGAATATTTATTTCTAAAGAATTCTAAGTTATCTATTGAGTTACAGTTTACTTTTTAAAATGTTTTTATCATGAGTAAGTCTTCTGCTAAGACTTAAGTCATGCCAAGGGTTTGCTCGAGGCCAGCAATGGTTCTCGAGTGCCAGTCCCGCCCAGGGTGTAGGCTCGGGGCGTGGCAAACTTGGTATCACAACACAGAGTTTAAGAGTCCTAGGGAGTCTATGAAGCCGTATCTGCAGAGTCCTAATTATCGGTGTGAAGAGCGCCACATTTATAATTAGGAGGTTGTATCATTTAGGAACTATCTCACTTATTTCATACTCTTTTCGTGCGAAAGAGTTCATCTCTATAAAAGTTTCTTTCTAACTCGTGTTTCCGCGTATCTTTTAGATCATGCCTCCACAAAGAGCTACCAGAGGTCGTCCCGTTAGGAGGAATGTTGAACCACAGGATCAAGGGTACCTAATGCACCAGAAGTGCAACCCCAAGGAAAGGTTACTAATGTTGAGTTCCGGGAAGCTATCCGAATGTTGAGTTAAGCTATGACCAATCATGTTGGGAAACATAGAGGGGTTCGACAGGAAGTGGCCGATACTTTAAAGATCCGTGAGTTCTTAAGGATGAATCTTCTAAGCATCACTTCTTAAGTGTCAATGAGGATCCGAAAAACCTTGTAGAGGAACTGCAGAAAGTGTTTGAAGTTATGCATGCTGCTGATGTTGAGCAAGTGGAACTAGTTGCATACCAATTAAAGAATGTTGGTAGGATCTGGTTAGACTACTAGAAGAAGGGTAGAGCGAAGGGTGCACCGATTGTAAGTTGGGGCTATGTTCAAAGGTGCCTTCATGGGGCGTTTTTGTCATGACCCAAATCGTCGTGATTGGCACCCACAGTAACCCTCCGATGGGAGAACCTGTAAGATCCCGTACTTTTTCTCTATTCTTGTATAATATATGTAGCATAGTATGACATGGTTATATGAGGTGTATATGAATTTGCATCGTACATTGGAGATTAAGATTACAAAAAGGTGGCAATATCAAAGAACTAAACTAAAGTTTTAGTCAAAGGGACCCCTCAAACAAAGTTCATGATTAAAGAAATGGCTTGGGTAGAGCTTCACCCGTTTGAAAGGTTTAAATTGTCCCATACCTTGTGGATAAGCCTATGAGTGTAGAACATGCTAATAATAGTGTGCTATGAGGTATTATAATAGTGCAAGGGTTTTATGTTAAGTTTTGGAGTCAAGAAAATTAGAAAAACTAAGGTCGGCAAAAGTTATCAAAGTTTCTCTAGTAATATTTTCTTACTTTCGGGTCAAATGTCTTGGATGTTTTCTCCTAATATATAAAGAGTTAGAAGACCTATGACACATCAAATTAAAGGCCTACAAGTCTAGTTTGCAACGTACAAAACCCCGTATCCAACCAACATCAAAGTAAAAAGTTATGAGGATTTTACTGTGGACTTCTTGGGCAGAATTCGGGTCACGATCCGGGTCAAGACAATAAATGTGGTATGTCAGCTTACACAACGTTTTAAGCCACAAAACATTTATTTTCACTCCCTAACTAGAAAGAAAGCTTAAGAGATGGTTCTAATGGAGTTCTTGCATGATGAAGGTTAGTTTTTGATGATTTCTACCACTAAAGGTTTGCCCCCCGTGCCTAGAAACGTGATCTCTACACGTGGCAATCAGTTTCCCCTCTATTAGTTGCGTTTGGAGCTAGTTTTTAAAGATATAAATTTGTAGTTATTGGTGTTTCTTCAAGGTTTACACTTGGTTATCTAAGGTAATCATCTCGGGACTCTTTATGATTATTTTTATGAAGTTCTACGGACATTTCGTCAAGTTGGGGCCATATGGAAAATCTGCCTATTTAAGATCAATTACGAACTGTTTATAGGTGCGTACCAGTTGTGTATATATAGTGTTTGCAAAGCTTAGGATGTAAGGAACAACTTTTGTGAAGAAGCTACGGCGATTCGAGCATTCATTGGTGTTAAAACGGGCCAAGATTGGCAAGTTAGGAACCAAGTAAATAACCTTAAACTTGTTATGAATATCTGCAGGGTTAGGTTATCTTTCCAAAATTTGAGTTAACTTTTCAAGCTTATTTGGAAGAACATATGAGGTTCCATGAGATGGTTACATGTTATACGAAAGTAATTATGGGGTTATGATAACAAGACTACAAATGGGACAAGATTGGCAACATGACAACAGTAATATATAGGTGTTATAAATCCATGACATGACATGCTATGCATTCTACTCCCGGGCTATAATCGGGAGGTATAGGGCCTATTGCCTATATTTATATGTATGAGACACAGATGGCCACAAGTTGGTGAGTATGATGTCGGTTCGCTACCGGAAGGCACCACCATTGCTAGTATTTGGTTGGATATGTTATCCATTTGCATCTATATATATGTATTCACGACATATGATTATATGAGCATACCACACATATTTAAATAGTAGGGGACCAAATGTCAGCCATGGAGATTATTTGAGTTTCTGTTTCGGGTGGTATCTTTATTACCCTTTTACAATAAATATTTATTATTCAACTTTCCGCTTTAGATACCAGTACATTTTTATTCATACTGAAGTCTCTTTGCATGGGGACTTTTCTTTTTGTTTCGTGCGAGCAGGTATAAGCAGGGACTCTAATCAACCCACCCGCTAGGATTCAGGTTCAACTGTGAGTTGGAAAGCTCCATTTTATCCTGGGGCTATCAGAGGATGCTTACTTTTGTTATACAATTTGGGTATAGTCGGGGACTTGTCCTGACAATGCTTATGTCACTTATAGAGGCTATTGTGGACACAATATTTTGGGTTTTCTTTTGTATGTTTCAATCTCCAACACATAGTCTTGGCATGTATATATATGTGTGTAAGTAGGTATGTCTTCGGTTGTGGCCTCGTCGGCTAGATAGTACATCTTTATTTATTTTTTGGCTTGCCTACCATTGTTTGTATGGTTTATTCTGATTCAGGTCATGACCTTCAAGTCCATGCTTCACTTTTTAGAGGTTCTGCTGCCCAATCTTTTTGTCTCACAGTTTGGTTAGCTAGTATGTTTTAGTGGGTAACTCGACTCGATCTTATAGGGTATCGAGTGCTAGTTACTCCCTCTATTTCGGGGTGTGACAAACTTGGTATCAGAGCAGGTCGTATCCCGGGGGGTCCACATGTTGTGGCTAGTACAGTCTTGTTTATAGGTGTGTTGTGCACCACACTTATAATCAAGAGGAATGGTTACATTTCATTAAACTGATAGATCGTGCTATAGTGCAAAAGTATAAGAACATTTGAAATCTAAATCGTGTTTTATGTTTCTTATCTAACAGGCTACGCTTGCTCTGGATATGTCAGATCGAGAGATAGGTATGGATCCAATGGAAGGTACTAGCCATTCCCCACCGGGCAAAGAAATCCCTCGGAGACACAGGGTGAATCTCCAATAACTCTAGTACCAGCCTCCCTGGCACCTATTGAAGCCATAGGAGATGCAGTACCCTAGCCTCACCAGTTCCATTGGTACCTGAGGAAGCTAGGGACACATGACCTCCAATACCTATCGTTCCTCCACCAGAGACTGGGACCAGGGAATGAGAGAGGCAGTTCCGTTGCTAACTAGGATGTTTTCTATTCATGAGTGACAACTGGAGTCAGGAATAGATACTCGGAGAGACCGATCAGAAAGTTTGGAGGTACGAGAGTTTCTTTATTTGAACCCTTCGTTATTTTACAGAATCTAGTCCTACTGAGGATCCCCAGGACTTTATAGACCATATATATAGAGTATTGAGGGTGATGCATGCCTCCGTCACAGAGGCTGTGGAATTGGCTTCTTTTTTACTACGTGATGTAGCCATCCTTTGGTATGAGGCCTGGGAGAGATCTAGAGGACCTGAAGCTCCACTTGTAGAGTGGGAGGACTTCTTTGAGGTGTTCCTTGACCACTATTTGCCATGGGAAGTTTGAGAGCCCGTTTTTACCAGTTTATCAATTTGAAGCAAGGAACCATGAGTGTGAAGGATTATAGCCATAGGTTTAATTCTTTGGCAAGATATGCACCAGATATTGTACGTACCATGAGATCCAGAGTTCATCGTTATGTTGATGGTTTGGCAGATCATATATCAGAGATTGTATGGTAGCATCCCTATCGGATGATGTAGATATTTCCGGCATACAGGCTTCCGCTCAGACTACAGAGGACCTTTCTAAACGGATTCGTGATACCCGCAGAAATATTGAGCAGAGTAAGAGGGCCCGTACTATGGGGTCTTATAAGGAGCCACATGGTGATTTTAAGCCCCCATTCCATCGATATCCACCTCGACCAGCGGGTAGTGTCTCACCACAGGTTCAGGGACCGCGGCTTGATCGTTATAGTCAGTCAGTCATAGCTCAGGCCAGCCTGAGGGTCGTCGACAGTATTGTTCGGTAAAGATAAGACATCCCACTCCTTCATGTACGGAGTGCGGTAAGCCACACACTGAGCAGTGTAGATAGGGTTCAGCTGAATGTTATCATTGTGGGCAGACAAGACATTTTATTAGTCGGTGCCCGAGGTTGAGTAGAGGTGATCTAGCTCTGCCTTCAGGATCCACAACAACATCTTCACCCTTTATCTGTGCCCCACTACCAGGACCACAGTTTACTCAGGGTCATGGTAGAGGGATATGTGAAGGAGATACAGGTTCGAGCAGTGGCCAGAACAACTTTTATGCACTCACATGATGATAGGATGCAGAGGCATCCCATGATGTTGTTACATGTATATTGACGATATCTTCTTAAGTTGTTTACGCATTGATAGACCCTGGCTCTACATTTTCATATATTAATCCATTTATTGCTAGTAAGATTGACATGAAATCTGAGTTGCTGCCACAACCAGATGAGGTGTCTACACCGGTTGGCGACTCTATTTTAGCTAGTTGTGTCTATCGAGGTTGCATGGTGTTAATTAATGATCATCCAAACCCCGTTGATTTAGTTGAGTTGATTATGCTAGATTTTGATGTTATCATGGGTATGGATTGGTTGGTAGCTTGCTATGCTAATATTGATTGTCGTCATAGATAGTCAGATTTTACTTTCCAGGTGAGCCAGTCCTTGAGTGGAAGGGTAATGTAGCCACACCTAAGGGTAAGTTTATTTTATACCTTAGGGCTCGAAAGTTGATTGCTAAAGGTTGTATATACCATATGGTTCATGTACAGGATATTGATAAGGAGCCCATGACTCTTCAGTCAATTCCTATCGTTGATGAATTTCCAATTGTATTCCGTAATGATCTTCTAGGAATTCCCCAAGAAAGGGAAATTGATTTCGCTATAGATATTCTTCCTGATATGCAACCTATATCGATTTTTCCCTATAGAATGTAACCTGCAAACCTAAGAGAATTGAAGGAACAACTAAAGGACTTGCTCGATAAAGGCTTTATCAAGCCAAGTACTTCCCATGGAGTGCCCCAATGCTCTTTGTTCGAAAGAAAAATAGATCCTTATGGATGTGTATTGTCTATAGAAAACAACTAAATAAAGTCACTATAAAGAATAAATATCCTTTTCCACGGATTGATGGCTTATTCGACTAGTTACAAGGTGCCAAATGCTTTTCCAAGATTGACTTGCGGTTTGGTTACCATCAGCTGCAAGTCAGGGAAGTTGATATCCCAAAAACAACATTTAGGACGTGGTATGGCCATTTTGAATTCTTTGTCATGTCTTTTGGTCTTACAAATGCCCCAATAGACTTTATGGATCTTATGAATTGGGTCTTCAAACCATTCTTGGATGAATTTGTGATTGTGTTTATTGATGACATTCTTATATATTCACGGTCGGAAGCTGAACATGCAGACCACTTGCGAGTTGTATTGCAGACTCTCCAAGATTGTAAGTTATATGCTAAATTCTCTAAATGTGATTTTTGGCTTACTTCAGTAGCTTTTCTTAGTCATGTTATTACAAGTGAGGGTATTAAGGTTGATGGACAAAAGATTGAAGCAGTGATGACTTGGCCGAGGCCATTGAATCTAACGAAATTTCGCAACTTTTTAGGCTTGGCAGGGTATTACCGAAGGTTTGTGGAGGGATCATTTTCTATCTCTGCACCACTGACAAAATTGACACATAAGGCAACTAAGTTTCAGTGGACCGAGGCATGCGAACAGAACTTTGATGAACTAAAAAAAAGGCTTACTACTGCATCTATCCTAACTCTTCCAGATGGTAATGAAGGCTATGTTGTTTATTATGATGCCTCAAGAACTGGCCTAGGTTGTGTTCTTAAGCAGCATGGTAAGGTTATTGCAAATGCCTCTAGATAATTGCGGAAGCATGAGAAGAATTATCCTACACACGATCTTGAGTTGGCTGCAGTTGTTTTTGCTCTAAATAATTGGCGACATTACCTATACGGGGTTCATACAGATATTTTCACTAATCACCAGAGCCTTCAGTACTTACTCAAGCAGAGGGAGTTGAACCTACGACAAAGGATATGGCTAGAATTATTAAAGACTACGATGTTGACATTTTATATCACCCCGGCAAAGCTAATGTTGTTGCTAATGCGCTCAGTTGGAAGTTCATAGGTAGTCTAAGTCATGTTGAAGCTGATAAGGCTAGAATTACTAAAGACCTATGTCAGCTAGTTAATTTGCAAGTACGCTTGGTAGATGCAGGAGGCGGAGGTGTTGTCATTAAGAATATGGCAGAATCTTCCTTTGTGGCTGAAGTGAAAAGGCAGCAACATGAAGATCCTAAGCATAGGAAATTAAGGGAAAAGATTCCATAGCAACAACAACATTTATTTGAGCTAACTGGAGATGGAGTCCTTAGATACCAGGGTCGCTTATGTGTACCGGCAGTTGGAGAGCTCCGTACAAAGATTCTTTTAGAGACCCATTATTCTAGATATGTAGCTCACCCTGGAGCAACGAAGATGTATCGGGCACCTTCGGTATATTAATTGGTGGAAGGGCATGAAAAAATTTATAGCGGAGATGGTAGCTAAATGTCCCAACTGTCAACAAGTTAAAGTAGAGCTTCAGAGGCTTAGAGGCCTAACCCAATATATTGAGCTTCCATTAGGGAAATGGGGTATGATAAATATGGACTTCATAACTGGTTTGCCTCGCACTCCACGAACGTTTGATTCCATTTGGGTAATTATCGATAGGCTGACAAAATCTGCTCATTCTTGCCAATTAGGACGACATATTCAGTTGAAGATTATGTCAGGCTTTACATTCAGGAGATTGTTTGCCTTTATGGAGTTCAATTATCTATTATCTCAGATCGAGGAGCTCAATTTACATCACATTTTTAGAGATCATTTCAGAAGGGTCTACGCACTCAGGTAAATCTTAGCACCGTTTTTCATCCAAAAACTGATGGATATGGAGAACGTACTATTCATACGGCTGAGTATATGTTACGTGCTTGTGTGCTGGATTTTAAAGAAAGTTGGGATCAACATATACCTCTTATCGAGTTCGCTTATAATAATAGCTTTCAAGCTAGTATTCAAATAGCCCCTTATGAAGCACTATACGGGCAGAAGTGTAGGTCCATGATCGATTGGTTTGAGCTCGGGGAAGCAGATTTGCTAGGTCCCAATCCTGTCCAAAAAGCTATTCAAAAGTTTAAGCTTATTAGATATCGGCTTCATACAACACAGTGTCGGCAGAAGTCTTATGCATATGCTTGTTGATGGAACTTAGAGTTTGATGTATAAGATTGGGTTTTCCTGAAACTATCGCATATGAAAGGCATCATGCGATTTGGAAATAAAGGGAAGCTCTTGGACCATATAGGATTATTCGGAATATCTATGGTGGCATACAATCTTGATTTGACTTCAGAATTGGAATCAGTCCATCTTGTATTTCATGTTTCTATGTTGCAGAAGTGCATTGGAGATCCTTCACGTATTATGCCCATTGAAAATATTTGAATCGCTAAAGATTTATCTTATGCAGAGGTACCAATAGCGATTTTAGATCAGTAAGTTAGAAAGCTTCGAACTAAAGATGTAGCTTTTGTGAAAGTGTTATGGAGAAATAACAACGTCGAAGAAATGACTTGGGAAGTGGAAGAGAAAATGAGGAAGGAGTACCCCCAATTGTTAACGACTTAAAGTGAGTCACATTTCGATAATTGGCAATTATTTCTTCACAACGACTTAATTAGATTTTAAGTATCTTGAAGGTGCAATTTATATGTCTTCTTACGAGATAGTTATGCAAAGCTTAGTAGTTAAAATTTTCAGAATTTGACTTCAGGTTTGCGACTGTAACAAATATAGACTCGCAAATAAAGTCTTATGAGAAAAAATAAAAACACAACCAAGAAATTATCTAGATCCATTCGTGGGAGAATGTTCATAAGGGGGTAGAATGTAAGCTCCCGTACTTTTTCTCTATTCTTGCATAATATATGTGGCGTAGTATGGCATGGTTATATGAGGTGTATATGAATTTGTATCGTACATTGGAGATTAAGATTGCAAATAGGTGCCAATATCAAGGAACTAAACTAAAGTTTTAGGTCAAAGGGACCCCTCAAACAAAGTTGATGATTAAAGAAATGGCTCGGGTAGAACTTCGTCCGTTTGAAAGGTTTAAATTGTCCCATACCATTTGGATAAACCTATGAGTGTACAACATACTAAGAATAGTGTGGTATGAGGTATTATAATAGCACAAGGGTCGTATGTTAAGTTTTGAAGTCAAGAAAATTAGCGAAACTTATGTCGGCAAAAGTTATCGAAGTTTCTCTGGTAATATTTTCTTCACTTTGGGTCAAATGTCTTGGATGTTTTATCCCAATATATAAAGAGTTAGAAGGCCTATGACCCATCAAATTGAAGTCCTACGAGTCTACTTTGCAATGCACAAAACCCCATATCCAACCAACATCAGAGTAAAAAGTTATGAGGGTTTTACTGCGGACTGCTTGGGCAAAATCAGAATCACGATCCGGGTCGGGTCAATAAATGTGGTATATTGGCTTACACAACGTTTTAAGCCACAAAACATTTATTTTCACTCCGTAACCAGAAACAAAGCTTAAGAGATGGTTCTAATGGAGTTCTTGACTGATGAAAGTTAGTTTTTGACGATTTCTACCATTAAAGGTTGCCCCCGTGCCTAGAAATGTGATCTCTACATGTGGCAATCGTTTTACCATTCTATTAGTTGCATTTGGATCTAGTTTTTGAATATATAAATTTGTAGTTATTGGTGTTTCTTCAAGGTTTACACTTGGTTATCTAAGGTAATCATCTCGGGCTCTTTTATGATTGTTTTTAAAAAGTTCTACGGACGTTTCATCAAGTTGGGGCCATATGGCAAATCTGCCAATTTAAGATCAATTATGAATTGTTTATAGGTGCCTACCAGCTGTGTATATATAGTGTTTGCAAAGCTTAGACGTAAGGAACAACTTTCGTTAAAAAGCTACGACCATTCGACCACTCCTTGGAAATTCCTAAAACGTCGAATGTAATATTTTGCTATTCTCTTGTTAGAAAGACCTTCAATTAAAGGTATTGGGATCTCAGCTGAATTATTTTCATGATTCTATTATTTTGATATTCCACTCGTTCGGATAAATAGAGTATTCGACATATACATGTCATTTTATCGGTTTCCTTGATTATATGTCCGCATGTATGAATTCTTATTCATCGTTTGGGTGATGTTACTTAAAATATCACGAGAGACCCTTATTAGTTGTAACCATCCCTCTTTCCCCACTAAAGTTAAGTAACTCACGATCTTCAAAACTCTCTAAT
Organism: Solanum tarapatanum; assembly: GCA_029582485.1. NCBI lineage: Eukaryota > Viridiplantae > Streptophyta > Magnoliopsida > Solanales > Solanaceae > Solanum > Solanum tarapatanum. The sequence continues at coordinate 28,210 of JAJOOB010016114.1, forward strand.
ATAACTTAAATGTTTAAACTATTAGAACACTTGGTTTTTCAAATACTTCTTTTATAAATTATCTAGGAACCAAGTTAGGAACTAAGTAAATAACCTTAAACTTGTTATGAATATCTGCAGGGTTAGGTTATCTTTCTAAAATTTGAGTTAACTTTTCAAGCTTATTTGGAAGAACATATGAGGTTCCATGAGATGGTTACATGTTATATGAAAGTGATTATGGGATTATGAGAACAAGACTACAAACGGGCCAAGATTGGAAAGATGACAACAGTAACATTCTACTCCCGATCTATAATCGGGAGGTATGGGGCCTATTGCCTATAATTATATGTATGAGACACAGATGGCCACAAGTTGGCGAATGTGATGTCGGTTCGCTATAGGAAGGCACCACCATTGCTAGCTTTTGGTTGGGTATGTCATGCATTTTCATATATATATATATATGTATTCACGACATACAATTATACGAGCATACCATGCATATTTAAATAGTAGGAGGCTAAATGCCAGCCATGGAGATTATTTGAGTTTCTGTTTCAGGAGTTATCTCTATTACCCTTTTACAGCAAATATTTATGATTCTACTTTCCACTTTACATACCAGTACATTTTTATTCGTACTAAAGTCCCTTTGCCTGGGAACGCTGCTTTTTGGTTCGTGCGAGCAGGTACATGCAGGGACTCTAATCGACCCACCCGCTAGGATTCAGGTTCAGCTGTGAGTTGGTAAGCTCCATCTTATCTGGGGGTATTAGAGGATGTTTACTTTTCTTGTACAGTTTGGGTATAGTCGGGGCCTTGTCCTGACAATGCTTATATCACTCATTGAGGCTATTGTGGACACAATATTCTAGGTTTTCTTTTGTATATTTCAATCTCCAACCCATATCTTGGCATGTATATATATATATGTAAGTAGATATGTCTTCGGTTGAGGCCTCATCGACTAGATAGTACATCTTTTTATTTTTTGGCTTGTCTACCATTGTTTGTATGGTTTATTCTCATTTAGGTCATGACCTTCAGGGTCCAGGCTTCACTTTTTAGAGGTTGTGTTCCCAATCTTTTTGTTTCACAGTTTGGTTAGCTAGTATGTTTTAGTGGGCAACTCGATCTTATAGGGTATCGAGTGCCACTTACTCCCTCTATTTTGTGGTGTGTCAGAACGTGACACCCGATCCATTCAATACAACCATAATCACTATCACATTCATATATACATACTCATAATCATACAATCAAGTGTTAAATCATGGGATACATTTGTTCATTCATACTCATTTCATTAGGTTTGATTAACAAGGCTTCATTCACATACATACATGCATTACAATGAAGCAATTGCCAACATACATCACGCAAACATGAAATCAAACCATCACCTACCTTGAAACCAAGCTTGAATCCCCCTAAGGCACTTGAATCTTCTCTTTCCAGATTCTTTCAGCTTGTTCTAGGTCTACAAACAATTAATATACGCAAGGATCAATAATTTAAAGTCTAGTTATCCGAATTATAGTAAACCCAATAACCCATGATCCCATTCCCCAATTTAGGGTTTTTTCCACCATTAACTTCTGATCAAAACCTCCCCGCTAGTAATAATTACCCAAGAATCTAAATTCTACATATTGAAAAAAGGATTAGGGGAGTAAAATCCTTACATTTAGTGCTAGAAGAGGTGGAAACCTTCAAGAAATATCCTAGGGTCGTCTCTTAGCTCTCAAGAACAAAACTTGCAGAAAATAACGTTTTGGGTTTAATCCCCACTTAAGTCGCGACTGGCACGTTGTAGCGAGACCCAACCCGCCACAGTGGCCCCGCTCTCGCCGGAATAATCCCACCCCAGTGCTTTACACGGAGACAAAGAGTCGGAAATTGATTCCCAAACCCCCATTTGACAACACGCCTTCAACCCATGACGTTCAAAGACTACCATTTCATACTAAGATCAGTTTTAGGAGTTACACTTACCCGAATTTGATTCCGTAAAGTCGTACGGGTTCTTTAACGTCTTAGCTATCTACTCATGTAATCAAATTCATTATTAAATCTCTTATTCATTACCAGATTTCCCTAGACCTCACATGACTTAGATTTCGTCCAAAATTGGACTAGGCTAGGAATTTTGAAATGACTACTCACAAGTTTTCGGACCCAAATTTTTTCCCCATTGGCTTTTCAATAACGACGGGAACAGATCGTTACAATAGATATCAATTTACACATCGCTCATCCCCGAGTGACAAACTAGGAAAAACTGGCTAAAGTAAGAGTAGGGTAGTACCTCAATCGTCGAACAACTAGGATACTCGTATCGCGTGTCCTTCTCGGTTTCCCAAGTAGCTTCCTCAATTGAATGATGCTTTCATTGAACTTTCACGAGCTTAATCTCTTTGGTCCTCAGCTTTCGAACATCACAATTAAGAATTACAAACGGTTTCTCATCATACTAAAGGTCTTTGTCTAACAACACTGAGTCATACTTTATGATGTAATCTCCGTCCCCATGAGACTTCTTCAACATAGACACATGAAACACTAGATGAACTCCAGATAAGATAGTTGGTAAAACCAATCTATAATTTATTGGCCCTACACAGTCAAGAATCACAAATGAACTAATGTATCAAGGACTAAGCTTGCCCTTCTTGCCAAATATCATCACCCCTTTCATGGGTTACACTTTAATAAGAACTTTCTCACCGATCTGAAATACCATGTCTCTTACCTTATGGTCTACATACTTCTCCTGTCGACTTTGGGCTGCTAGGAGCTTAGCTTTAATGCCTCTTACCTTATCCTGAGCATCCTTCACCAAGTCAACCCTCAAAGGTTTCACATCTCTAGCCTCAAACCATCATATGGGTGAACTACATCCCCTCCCATTGAGTGCCTCGAACGGTACCATGTTAATGTTGGAGTGGTAAGTGTTATTATAAGAGAACTCACACAACGGTAGGAACTTATCCCAATGTCCTCCAAAGTCAATCACACATTCCCTCAACATGTCTTCTAACACTTGAATAATCATCTCTGGCTGCCCGTCCATTTGTGGATGAAAGGTTGTGCTAAAGGTGAGTTGAGTGCCCAATTCATCATGTAATTTTCTCCATAACTTGGATGTGAACTGCGTACCACAGATTAAGATGATAGAAAGGAGTACCCCGTGCAGCCTAATTATCTCCTTCATATAAACCTTAGCCAAGTGCTGAGCAATATAATATATTTTGGAATAAAATGGGTTGACTTAGTCAATCTGTCAACCACTACCCAAATAGATTCAAACTTTCCCAATGTCTTGGGGAGACCAACCACAAAGTTCATGGCTATTCTTTCCCACTTCCATTCCGGAATTGCCATTCTTTGAAGCAAACCTGCAGGTCTTTGATGCTCATACTTTACTTATTGGCAATTTTGGCACTTAGCCACAAACTCAGCTATGTCTTTCTTCATGTCAGGCCACCAATTAAGTCGTTTCAAATCTCGGTACATCTTGGTCACACCCGGATGAATAGAATATCGCGAACCATGAGACTTTGTCAATAATTTCTTAATCGATTCATCTACTCGAGGAACACAAGTCCTTTCTTTAAAACTGAGCACACACCCCGCACTAAGAGCTGTATCTTGTGCCTTGCCAGATATTGTCTTCTTTGAGCTCATTCAAATAGTCATCCTTAAACTGTTTGGCCTTGATCTCCTCAATGAATATGGCCCTAACCTCAATGCTAGCTAACACCCCCACCTTTTTCTAAGATGCCAATTGCATGAACTTAGATTCCAAGGTTTGAATTTCCATAGCCAGAGGTCGCTTGGATACAGTCAAGCAAGATAGACTACCCATACTCACCTCCCTATGCGTCTACCACTACGTTAGCCTTACCCGGATGATATTGAATGGTCACATCATAATCCTTAAGTAACTCCACCCACCTTCGTTGTCCCATACTTAGGTCTTTTTGAGTGAATACATGATGTAGGCTATGGTGGTCAGTAAATACCTCACACTTGACACCATAAAGGTAATGCTGACAGATCTTAAGAGTAAACACTATCGTTGCCAACTCCAAATCATGTGTTGGGTAATTCCTCTCATGCACCTTCAGCTGCCGGGATGCATAAGCTATAACATTCTTATCCTGCATCAACACATCACCCAAACCTGAATATGAAGCGTCACAATAAAACAATAAAATCTTTACCTTCCACCGGTAGTGCCAAAATAGGTGTTTGGGTTAGAAGAGTCTTGAGATTTTGAACGCTCTCTTCACACTTGTCAGTCCACTTGAAAGGTTTCTCTTTTTTGGTCAACGTTGCAAAAATTTTCAAAAACCGATGATAGTAGTTGGCGATCCCCACAAAGCTTCTAACTTCAATCACAGAGCTAGGCCGGACCCAATTATTGACTGCTTCGATCTTTTGGGGATCTACCATTACCCCTTCTCTTGAAACTACATGCCCCAAAAAGGCAAATGAAGTCAACCAAGACTCACACTTAGAGAATTTAGCATACAACTTTTGTCTCCCAAGAACACCTAGAACAATACGAAGATGGTCGGCATGCTCTTCCTTACTCTTTGAATAAACCAAAATGTCATCAATGAAAACAATAACGTACGAATCCAGGAATGGCTTTAACACACTATTCATCAAACTCATGAAAGATGCAGGCGCATTTGTCAACCCAAATGACATCACTAGAAACTCATAGTGCCCATAAAGGGTCCTGAACGTCGTCTTTGGTACATCCCCAGGCCTAATCTTTAACTGATGGTAACCAGACCTTAGATCAAACTTAGAGAAAACTGATGCGCCTTACAACTGGTGAAAAGGATCATCTATTTGAGGTAACAGATACGTATTTTGAATGGTGACCCTATTCAACTACCGGTAGTCTATGCAAATCCTCATACTACCATTTTTTTTCTTAACAAACAAGACAGGAGCATCCCACGGGGAAGCACTAGGACGAATGAAAAATTTATCAAGAAGTTCCTGAATTTGAGCTTTAAGCTTTATTAACTCCGTCGGAGCCATACGATAAGGAGGAATGGAGATGGGGGGTACCATGTTCCAAATCAATGTAAAAATCTACATTTCTATTCGGAGGCATACCAGGCAAATTAGTAGGAAACACTTCTCTAAATTCTGACACCATTGGAATAGACTCAATAGAGGAAAACTCAACCTCAATATCCCGAATATTGGCCAAATATGTCAAACATCCCTGCCCCACCAGTTTCCTAGCTCGAATAGAGGATATTACCTTAGTTGGCTTAGGCTTATAAACCCATTTCGACTCTAACTTTTCTCTACCCGGGATCTCTAGAGTCACAGACTTAGTATTACAATTTAACACAGCATAATAGGGGTACAACCAAGTTATGCCTTAGATTATATCAAAGTCAGTCATAACCAAAATAACCCGATCAACCCAAGTTTGGAAACCCATAAACATAACAAAACAAGCACGATAAACATGGGTGACTATGAAAGACTCTCCAACTAGGGTAGAAATATGTATAGGGGCATCAAGTACATCACAAACTGCATCAAATCCTATGGCAAACTGATCTAACACGTATGAAAAATTAGAACCCGGACCAAACAACACATTAGCCATTCGGTCACAGACAAGAATAGTACATGTGATCGCTGCATCAGATGTCTCCGCCTCAGTCTTACCCAGAAAGGTATAAAACTGAGACATGTCATCTTGACGGACAACCTCCTTACCTCGTTGCACTTCTCCTCTGCCTGTATTACCATTATCCTGACCTTCACGGCCTCGTTGATTTCCCCCTCACCCACTTTGTGAATGTCCTCTACCATTATTACAGTTGCATGTGGGTACCACTGCTCTAGTCTGCTGCTGCGCGGGATCCAACAACGCGGTTTGGGGACAACATTTCCTCTTGTGCCCAGGTTCCCTACAATTATAGCAAGTACGATCAAAAGACAATCTGCCACTAGCCGAAGACGCGGCTCCCGGTTATCCTGAATAAAATTCTATTATGGAGTTCCCAAGTAACTACTTGTAGAAGATGGCATGATCGACTAAATTGGTTGTGCTGCAAGCATTGACCTATCTGAACCTCTAGAGTAAGAACCCTGAAAGTTACTTGTGCTCTTGACTTTCTTTGCCAAAGCCTTAGCCTGCCCATCACATCTAACTCCCTCTACTTTCTTCACAAAATCGGTCACCTCGTTGAAGCTTTTATGTGTAGAAGTCATGTGAACAGACAATACCTGAACTTCAGGGTTCAATCCTTTGACAAATAGTTGAATCCTCTCATCCTCTGTAGTCACCAATTGAGTAGCATACCTAGACAAGGCATGGAACTTAGCCTCATAAGTAGATACAGTCATACCACCTTGCTCTAAAGCCACGAACTCATCCTTTTGCGATCTCTCAAAGTCCGGGGAACATACTTTTCTAAAAACAAAGCATGAAACTGTGTCCAAGTGAGTGGGGGTAAAGCTGCCGATCTGAATTCCACATATGCTCTCCACCACTACTTAGCCTCACCCTAAAGCTAGAAAGTCACAAACTCTACTCCATGTTGATGGACAATACCCAACTTATGTAGCCTCTCATAACAATCCCAGATGAACTCATAGGCGTCCTCACTCTCAGAACCATGGAACACAAGCGGCTCTAATTTCAGAAATTTAATCAACATTTCATGCTCATTACCAGTCATCACCGGACCCAATAGGGGACGGAAAAAGACATCAGTGCCTACATTTCCACCCACCTTTGGAACGGTGACAACAATAGAGGAGTTGGCAGGAGTTTGAGTTGCTTGAACTGAGGGAAGAACTCCAGGACCAACCAATCCTTTTAGAAAAGTCATAATTTCTTGAGCTAACACTGGGTCTAAGGGAGGAATACATGTAGTCTCAGCTTGCACCTCTTCCTTTTGTCCAACATCCTCCTCATTCTCAACCTACACATTCTTCTCTAACTCTTCATGATGCGCAGGAGGAACCTCATTTCTGGAAGCATTCTCAACCGGGGCTCCACCCCTAGCGGGTGCTACCCTTCCTCGTCTTCTACCCCTTGCTCTTCCTCTACCCCTGCCTCGACCAAGGCCTCTTCATGCGAACTCTTCAATGGACTCATTGATGGGAGCTACGGGCCTGACGTCGTTGAATATAATGTTAACCATCTGCGGACAAAAGTGTGAAGGAGATTAGATACCAATTTGGATCACCAAATACCAATTGAAATCAAGTTATAGCACGAAAGGAGACAAGATAATACATAGAGATTTCCTAAAGATCTATAGCTTCTCGAAGAAAAGTACAGATGTCTCTGTACCGTTCCGCAATACTCTACTAGACTCATTTTGGTACACTGAGATCAACTAACCTAGGGCTCTAATACTAACTTTGTCATGACCTAGACCATCATGATTGGCACCCACACTAACCCTCCGATGGAAGAACCATTACTACAACTCGTCTAACAGATTTTACAAAAATTGAGGCATTTAAAGAAACGGAAGCAGGTTTAAATGCATAAATAAACTAGAGTTCCCATAAACTTCGAAAGTTTGATAAACCATTACTAAACATTTGAGGAAACAACGCCTAGTTACTTAAAGCCAATGTACCAAAACTATAAAGTTCAACAAGTCTACAAAAAGGGGCATAACCCCGAAACTAAGCAAACAAATATCTAAATTACTAATCTAAGTCCGAAGAAAATGGACTAAGCAAAAGAAGAACTCATGGCAGCCTGGAAGAACTAGCTCCCTTGAATTTGGTCTCAATCATTGATCTCCTAGGTGAGGTCTCTCAGTAGCCGCCTGAAGATGCCATGTACTCACCAAAGAACGAGTAAGTGTAGTATCATTACACAAACACAGTGTACTGGTAGGATCACGAGGCTATTCTAGTAAGCGAAACATATATAAGCAGTCACAACATAGTAAACATGACATGTATAGAACATATATACACATTGGTTATCATTTCAGGAGCAATGTACATTTACACATTCTCAATAACAAGTAGATATGACAATTCAATGGTCCTCTTATGGAACTTATACCCAAATTGTTAAAGTGCCGAAAGGTAACACCCGATCCCAATTAGTGTGTCAGAACGTGACACCCGCTCCAATATAAGTGTCGGAACGTGACACCCGATCCCAGTTAGTGTGTCGGAACGTGACTCCGATCCATTCAACACAATCATAATCACACTAATATGTACATACTCATAATCATACAATTAAGTGTTGAATCATGGCATACATTTGTTCATTCATACTCATTTCATTAGGTTTGATCAACAAGGCTTCATTCACATACATCATGCTTTACAATGAAGCAATTACCAATATACATCACGCAAACATGAAATCAAACAATAACCTACCTCGAAACCAAGCTTGAATCTCCCTAAGGAACTTGAATCTTCCCTTTCAAGAATCTTTCCGCTTGGTCTAGGTCCACAAACAATTAATATACGCAAGGATCAATAATTAAAGGTCTAATTATCCGGATTATAGAAAACCCAATAACCCAAGACCAACCCATGATCCCAATCCCCAATTTAGGGTTTTTTCCACTATTAACTTTAGATCAAAACCTTCCCCCAGTAATAATTACCCAAGAATCTAAATTATACGGATCGGAAAATGGATTAGTAGAGTAAAATCCTTACCTTTAGTTCTAGAAGAGGTGGAAAACCTTCAAGAAATATCCCTGGGTCGTCTCTTAGCTCTTAATAACTAAACTTGTAGAAAATAACATTTTTGGGGTTTAATCCCAACTTAAGTCGGCCCGCCGTAGAGGGACCCTACCTGCCACAGTAACCCCGCCTTGGCGGGAATAATCCTGCCCCTGTGCCTTACACTGAGATAGAGAGTCGGAAATTGAGTCCTAAACCCCCATTTCACAACATACTTTCAACCATTGACTTTCAAAGACTACCATTTCACGCTAAGATCAGTTCCAGGAGTTACACTCACCTGAATTCAATTTCGTAAAGTTGTACGGGTTCCTTAACAGCTTTGCTATCTATTCATGTAATCAAATTCATTATTAAATCTCTCATTCACTACCATATTTCCCTAGACCTCACATGACTCATATTTCATCCAAATCTGGACTAGGCTAGGAATTTTCAAATCACTACTCAAAAGTTTTCAGGCCCAAATTCTTTCTCCATTGGCTTTTTTATAATGACGGGAACAGGTTGCTACAATACATACCAATTTACCCATCGCTCATCTCCGAATGACAAACCTGGAAAATGTGGGAACCTCCATCACTGATAATCGCCCTCGGTGTACCAAATCTGGAGAAGATATTATTTTTCAAGAATGCAGTGACACTTTTACCTTCATTGTTGGGGAGCGCAACTGCTTCCACCCATTTCGATACATAATCAACCGCAACAAGAATATACTTCATCCCATGTGAACTCACAAATGGACCCATAAAATCAATGCCCCATACA
>JAJOOB010016115.1:0-31138 GCA_029582485.1 Solanum tarapatanum
GTCATTAATAGAGTTGCCACAACTAAATGCATTTGAGCTGTCTTCATAATATTTTCGACTACTTTTTCATCTCGCCTTGCTCTGTCTTCATGATCATTACCCTCCGACTCCGCCTGTGGTGGTACCACCAACATCATCCCGCTTGTTGAAGAGAATAAGCGCGACAGGACTATATTTACAACCTCGGCCATGGCCATTCTGTTTTATTTAGGCTATTATATATCTAAATTTGTGATCTTGGTAATTCCTTTGCTTTCTCTGGAAGAAACATTATATAGGAAAACCATCACACTCTTAATAGTCAAGTCTCTACTGAGTCATTTTTTAATAATATTATTTTAGAATAGAAGAAATATACAAGTCTTCATTTGGTGTGCAAGATTAATTCAAAGATGCTAGTTAGAAATTATGAATTTGGCAGACTAACCAATAACATCAATAGCAATATTCAGCTACTATGAATAAATAAACACTAGAAAACACTCAATTTTTCGTAGACGGCATGACAAAATAGTCTGTGAGTAAAATTAAAAAGTGTGAACTATGTTATCATGAGGTGTGTAAATTAAAAGAGAATTGTTTGTTTTGAATATACTCATAGTAGACTGAAAATACAAGTGAAATAGGTTAGACAGTTGAAGTCTGCCTAGTACCCCCCCCCTCCCCCCCCCCCTCCTCCTTCTTGATGAACTCCATTTATAGTTCAATGGAGAACAAGACCCTATAATCTGGTGAAGCTATAGGAGATAGAGCGTTAAAAGGATTGGATTGGAGTTAGGGTAGGCATGTTCAGACTTTTTTTCTGTTGTAATCCTGTAGCATAAAATCTTGTTTCATCTTGACCTTCAATATGGTTTTTTTTTCTGTTGTAATTTTGTCATCCTTTCTATAGTATTTTTCCATGATCCCTTCAAGTCCTCATAATTCATGTATAGGCTGTGACACTGACACTTAACTTACAAGCACTACAACAAAAGAGACATTTAGTGGTAATTGATTTAATGCCATTGCATCCAATGTCACTAAAGTCTTCAATGACATTTATATAGAGTATTAGTTATAAATACTCATATTTATTGGTTATTGCCATTAAATACAATATAGCGGCAAATTATATTATTGCCGCTAAATCATTTATTTATTATAATGAGGCTATTCATAAGGACATATGGATGGTGTCTGTTGTCGTCCAATGCTTATTTAGGTATTGTGAAGATCATTATGTTGAATTGTAGGAAAGATAGGATCTATTACATGTTGTGTGAGCTATTTAGACTCTATGAATTCATAAACTAGTTGTGAACAAGCATTTTCATGTTGAGAATACTTACCTTTATTGATTTGATATACTATCAACAACAACAATAACATATCCAAGGAGATCCTCAAATTGGCATCTAGGGAGGATAGATTGTATGCCGACCTTATCACTATCTCATAGAGGTAGATAGGTTGTTTTCTAAGGACCCTTGATATAAAATGTGATCTTTTATTGCTCGAGAGATATCACACCATTCTTGTTGATGAATTTTGAAAATAAACCTTAATAAATGATAGTTAATAAAGAAGAACTGGAGAAGTAATTGACAAAGCTTTAAAAGGCGACTTAAATTTAAAGTTTTACATGAAATGATAAAATTCAACATTCAAAAAAGTGATTAAAAGACAACCTGAGATTGGAGATAGGATTAAAAGAAAATGATTAAAATGCAATCCTTAACCTAGGGGGAAGAAGTATCAACATCCTTTTCTCCATTGTTGTTTCTCTCTTTTCTCTCACAACCAACATTCTTTTCGTTTGTTTTGATACTTGAATCTTCTTTTGCTAAATGATTCATATTTGGGTCTTCTTCAGTTGAATGATTCCAATTATATTCATCTTCAATTGGTGAGAGCCTGGAAGTACACTGTGAAATGAAATGAAATTTGACGAGATATCAAAATAAGTTTATCAATTTCTTTTATTTTGTCAAATATCTAATTATCAAAAGTAAAGAAGAAAAAAACTATTGGTGAATAATTTTAGAAACTTGTTGAAAATACTTGATGTTACAAAAGAAGATAGACATAAGCTTTATATGAATTACCTTATAAAGGTTATCGATGGAACGAAATTTGGTACTTCTAGGTATTCCTTCTGTGATATGATAGTTTCCATCATTTTCATCTTTTGCCAAAAGTCTTGAGCCATAGCTGATAATATTGTCGTTTATAATACGATCAAAATTATTTGGGATACCATCTTCACATGTAATTTTGTTGAGATCTGACTCACCTGAAAATTATATGTGAGATTGCATGATATATGTGAAACAAATTAGAAGTTCAAAAAGTGGGACTGAAGCTTCAATCTAATGACTGTATTTTAGGCTACCATTGTGTTTTGTGCCATTTAGGGCAAGAGTTTAAATCACAATGCACTCATTGATTTAAATTTGGGATAATTCTCTACTTTTGCTGGAAAAATATTCAAATAATTAACATAATTTTAATGTGTAAGATGTTAAACTCCTTAAGTACCATTGATATTTTCTTCTTGTTGTTGGTCAGGAAGTTCCTCCTCAAAAGAATTCTTTTGATCCCATCTTTTGTTGCTTTCACTGCATTGTTTGAATTTCCCACTTTCTAACTCCTGGAAATCCATATTGTTTCTTAATAAATGATTGGAGATAGAAAAATATATTGTGGAATATAATAACCGTGCTCAATAATTTTTTTAATAGACATAAGTACTGAACAATTACCTCGCAAGCATGAAGGAGGGGATACAAACATGTATTGTCAATGTTATTAACTATTAAGGTAGCACTAGAATTATCAAATGGGTTATCTTCACTAAGGCTCTCAAACTCACTTGAAAATCATAAATAACCAAATGAAAGATAATTAATAGTATAAGTCATTTATAAATTGCTGAATAAACTAATAAATTATGTACTGTGAATAATTTGTTGTTCATGGTCGTCTGCATCCTTCCTCTCTTTCATGGAAAGTTGCGAATTGCTTCCCTTGTTCCCTTGAAACAATATTAGTTAAAAAATTATTTTACTTAAAAAAAAGTTATTAATGATACATTGAAATTAATTTTTCTGACTACTAATACTCCAACTACTTTTTAAAGAATTATTTAATAATAAGATTAAAATTAAAAAAGACATTAATTCTCTTTTAATTTATTAAAGTGAACAAGGAAAATAATAATCAACATAAGTCAAGTGTAAGATGCTCAATGAATTAATTACGTACCATAAAAATTTTTTGCTTTCGCTTGTTCTGTAATATTTTCTTGGAAGAGTCCCCTTGGTCCTCTCCAGAAGATTTCTTATTCCTCTTGGCATCTTCTTTCTTTTTCTTTTGTGCTTCGAGCATATTGGGCATATACTGTGGAATGAATTACAAAAAGCAAGATCAACTAATTATTCAAATTGAGAAATCATGCTCTCAAAAAGTAAGATCTTCCCTCCATACTAAAGAGTCTAAAGTTGAAAAACAAATGAAATTCTAGAAATCACAAAAGGAACGTAGTTAGGTTAATATACGCATATGCCGTTGAAGCTACATACACTTTATCCTAATCATCACCGTACATATACACTGTATTTCATAAAGTAAAAATGATTTGAAAAAAATAGAAATAGATATTACATATAGATCTGAGAGCCGAAACAAAGCTTTTTGATTTGAGAGAAACATAGAGGAATGGTTATAAGGGATGAAGAAAGCATCATCCTTCGGTGACGCTCATTCTCATATCGAGATGGAAGTCTCGTTCGTAGATTGAAAAATATAATTGAGTGAATGCCTGTTGAGAAATTGATGGAAGTCTCATTGTATTTAAATGAGATTGTTCATACATATCAATACACAACAACAAAAGCAACATACCTAACGTTATCCCACAAGTAGGATTTGAAAAGGGTGAGATATACACAAACCAGGGTTTGAAATTAGGAAGATGTACACAACTTTTGCTACAACCTTTTTGGGGTAGAGATATTTTTTTCGATATGCCATAGACAAAAAAATTGAAACAGGATTGCAAGAAGGAGAAATCAAACATTTACCAATCTTGTTAATTTATAGGTTTTAAAATTTATTAGAAATGTTCTATAGATTCAAAAACAAGACACTTGCTAAAATGAACTGCAAATTTATAAATGAACAAGGGCAAAAAATTGAGAAACAAAAAAAGATTTGAATTGAATCAAACTCACCATCACGTAATTCGAGTCCTTTATTGAAAGAAAATAAAATGCAAAAATGAATTGAATGAAATGATTGAGTGAATCAGTACTGTCTTAGTCACGTTTATATGTTCCTCTTGGTTGCTAATCTATCCCTTTAAAAAATTGAAGTAAGTGAAGAAGAAAAATGATGTCGCTTATCACCTATATTGATTCAAGTGTCTCCTCTTTGCTACTAATATATTTTTTAAAAAACTAAAATTAAAATGAAGAAGTGAATCAGACAGTATCTAACCTTTTATATGTACACTCTCGATTGCTGAGCTATTTCTTGAAAACTATGTTTGTTCAATTTTGGAAAATTTATTATTTGTCAATAAAAGGTAAGATAATGTTTTAAAGTGCAAAGGTGTGAACAAACTAGAGTTTTAAATCAATTATTGCGAAGAATTTTATTATTGTGCTAATAGTGATATTTTGACATTAATTGAGAAATTTATTTAAAATACATCATTTATTTCTTTTACCTTTGTCATTTATTATATTCTGTAGTGTGTATTAATGATAAGGAAAATACATGACAACTTTAATTTTGAGACTTTGAACAAATAAATTTAAATAGTTTTCATAGAGTTAGTCAAATATCATATCTAATGCAAACCATCAGAATCACTACAAAATTGATATAGGACATTAAATTGTGATTGTGGTGATACTATTTTTCTTACAAAAGATAATAGTAAGTTTGACCTAAAATTAAAGTATTTTGAATTTATTTTTACAATATGGTCAACCATCCATGCCCCTACTTTCTACTTATGTGACTTGCTAGGGAGAAAAATTTATTGCTCGTTAGTGCTCTTAAACCTTTTCAGACTTAGGACTCTTTAGATAGAGTCTCGTGCTGATAACATGTTATGAAATTATGTAAAACAGTGAGAAGAAAGTAGGAAGAAGAGAGAAGACTTTGTATTTCTCTTGGGAGATGAATTTATAATGATGAGAACCCCTTTGTTTATAGGGAAAAATTGACTTCTCTAAAAAATACACATTCATTATATTTATAACAAGTAGATAGGTACTTACTAGCTATTTACTTTTGATTTTTGGCTTTTACCTTTTAATTCATCACATAAAAAGATTTTTTCAAACACCTCCTAAAAAGTCTTCTTTAATTTCTTAAACTTCGTACCAATCAAATTAGGTTATTCTTTTTAAAAAGGAGGGAGTATTTCCTTTAACTATATTTCTAAATTATCTTGTTATATATATATATATATATATATATATATATATATATATATGGTGGATCTAGGATTTTAAGGTTGTGGGTGCTCTGAAGGTGGTGGAATCAAAAATATAAAAAAGACATGTTAACAGTGAGATTTGAACTCAGGTCAACAACAATAAAAGAGCCTTAAGCACCACCCAAGAGCCAATGGACAAAACAAATTATTTGTTCATTGGGTGCTCTATATTAAATTTATACAAATATCTCTTAATTTGTTCATAGATATATATATTCGAGACTAGGTTAATTGGTGCTTGAGCACCCGGCGGTCTCCAAATTTTATGGGTGTTACCTTTTCAATTAAAAGGTAACACTTAATTTTCATTGTATGAGTTGATTTCACAATTATACAAGATCTTATACCAATATTACGAAGTTTCTCAAATTTTATGGGTGTTTAATTTTGACAATATAATATTGAAACATGTTTAAATCTTTTATATCATTAAATTCATATTAAATTTGATATATCACGTGATTCTTAATTGCAAAGCTCATTTAAGGTTCGTTTCTTCATTTGATTTAGTGATCATTTGTGAATAATGTTCTATTAAACTAATTATTTTATGGTGTATATGTATATGTGTGTCACACCTCGAGCCTATACCTTGGGCGCGACCGGCACTCGAGAAGCATTATTGGCCCCAAGCGAATCTTTGGCCTAACTTAACTTAGAGAAAGACTTACTCATCATAGAATAACTCAAATGAAAGCTTTAACTCAAAATAAGTAACATCAGAATATTTAAAGAAACATTCACTAGCCAAAGTGGAAACTCAACTCTTTAGACATCAATAACTGAAATGAGAGAAGGACTCATGAACTATGTCTATCTATCTATGAAGCCTCTAATATTGTGAGGGATGTCGGAACAAGACCCTCGATCATCCTAACAACTGAAATAACTGAAACATAACAAAAGGGATCCTCGGGAAGCAAGGAGGCTCACCAACAACTCTGGTGCTCAACTTGTTCCACGAAGTGCTGGATGCTGATCCTGATTACCTGTAACTACATCATAAAAGATGCAGGCCAATTGGCGTCAGTACATGGAATGTACGAGCATGTGAGGGGAATTCTAAAACAAGACATAAGCTTAAACTGGAACTGAAGAAACACTTACCTCATCTCAACTCAACTCATTTCAATATAAATTTGTGATAAAGATACAATATAATGAAAAGCTTTTAAAACAGTAGATAACAACTCATGGTATTGAAAAAAATACATATAACTCAGTTTGTATGCAAAAATACAAAATAACTCTATTTGGGAGATTCTCTAACCGACAACCATCACTATGAGCTATGTGATGATACAACGTCTAGCCCATATTGACAAAACTGTCCTATACTTTGCCGGGGTATAGACCCTACTACTAAGTGGATCCACTAGTCTATGCTAAAAAGCATTAAGAAATAATCTAAAAAGTATGATCCTTTCTACCCACGTTGGCTACATAGTTTATGGAGACTTTGATGAGTTATCTAAACTCGTCCTCATATCAGTGCTCAATACTACTCCCAAAATGTAACTATCTCATATTTTTATAAACATAACTTTTTCTGTGGTTTGAGATTATTACTCAAAAATCTCTCTTAAAAGAGATGGTACTAAACTGCTCATGAAAACTCTTTCGAAAATCGATGTTTACTCTCATCTTAAATGTAAAAACATTTACTCATGGGAATACTTAATTCTCATATATCATTTTAAAGAAAATGAGCTCAGATATACTCTTCCTCAAACTCAATGCTTAAGTCTTAAAACAAGTTTAAATCAATTGTAAAAAGACTTTTTGAAAAGACTCGAAGGAACTCTCAAGACTTGACTCTTAGCTCTACCTTGAATTTGAATTTATTAATTCAAGGTGATGATTCATGTTATGAATGATCTCTCAATGTTTAGAAGTACCTTAAAGTGTAGAAATCAATTAGAAAAGATAGGTACGATTCAGGGGAACTCATACGGAAAGATGAACAAAAGGGTATATAGGGACCTGGTGACCCTGACACACTGAGTGGTGCAGGGAGCCAACCCCTGAATTACAGGAGGAAGGTTGGGGCGCACTGAGTGGCGCGACACCCCAATATCCAAACCACAGACCCTCTTCTCTAGTGCACTTCTAGCACGGTGCGCCATCCCCCTGCCCAAAAACCCAACGAAATTTCTTACTTGTTTTTCGATCCTAATTCGCCTAGAATCGAATGGTTTCTTCCCCAATACTTAGATTCGAACACCCAACATTAGTATATGATAATTTACTCAAAAATACCCTAAATATACTCAAAATTATCTCAAGAAAGCATCAATCCATCCTAATTCAAGAACGAAAACAACACTTTCAAGAAACTAATCAAGAACTTCAAATTCTTCAACTTCAAGAACAAAACTACGCTTAAATCAACATGATTAGCGTGTGGGTGAATAAACCCAACATCATGTGAACTCACATACCTCTTACAGATTAAACCCTTGGTGAAAATCCGCTAGAAAGCCTCAAGAACTTGATGAACGCTTGGATCTTCTCCTCTTTTTGAATTCCTCTCAAACCCCTAATGTATTTTAGGATTGGTAAAACTGAACAAAATAAGTTTGGACCCCTAAATGTTACCAAATTTTGTTTAAATCTGATTGGGTAAGGAAAAGACCAAAATACCTCTCTTAAATTTGGGTAACTTTCCTTAAATGGACAACCTGACTTCAAACGAGCATATCTCCCTCAAACAAGCTCGAAAATTAGCAAACTCGGTGGCGTTGGAAACATGATTCCAAGACCTTTCATTTGATATCTTATGGGCCACCTAAATCATCCTGGAATGAGATTACTCTAAGTAGACTAAGGGCAGTAACATCTAACACCCAACTCAAACACTCAATATGCAAAGTAACACAACATTTAAACTAAAAATAAATGCCAAGAAAAAGGATTTGTACCTGAATTTTGGAATTTCTCTGGACTCAGAGAGATATGGGTATCTCTTTGTCATGTCCTCCTCAGCTTCCCAGGTAGCTTCCTCAACAAACTGATTCTTCCATAAAACCTTGAATGATGCTACCTCCTTGGTTCTCAAGTTGCAAACCTGACGATCTAGAATCTGTACGGGAATCTCCTCATAAGATAAGTTATACTTAATACCAATGTCTTTAGTTGGTATAATAAGTGAAGGATCACCCATACACTTCTTCAACATAGAAATGTAGAATACCGGATGGACTGCTGCTAACTCTGACGGTAGCTCCAACTCATATGCTACATTACCAATCCTTTTAGATATCCCGTAAGGACGAATATACCGTGGACTAAGTTTTCCTTTCTTACCAAATCTCATGACACCCTTCATGGGTGACACCTTCATGGGTGACATATTTAAGTAAACCCACTCATCTACCTCAAACTCTAAGTCTCTTCCTGACGACTCTACGCTGTTTTAAACCTCTCTTGAATAGTCTTCACTTTCTCCATAGCTTGATGAACTAAGTATGGCCTAATCAACCCAGCTTCACCAATTTCAAACCATCCAATAGGAGATCTACATCTCCCAAAAAGATCCTCATATGGAGCTATATGGATACTAAAGTGGTAAATGTTGTTGTAAACAAACTCAATGAGAGTTAAGCGATTATCCCAATTACCTTTGAAATCAATCACATAAGACCTCAACATATCTTCTAAAGTCTGAATGGTGTGCTCTGCTTGACCATCAGTATGAGGATGAAAAGCAGTACTATGGTTCACTTTTGAACCCAAACCCTTCTGGAAGGACTTCCAAAATTGTGCGGTGAATTGTGCACCTATCTGAAATAATGGACAATGGAACTCCATGAAGTTTGACTACCTCCTAAATATATAACGTAGCATAATTCTCTGCTGAAATAGTAGTCTTTACCGGTAAGAAATGGGCTGATTTAGTCATTCAATCTACGATCACCTAATTCGAATCATGCTGCCTACGAAACCGTGGTAAACAAGTAATAAAGTCCATATTGATCATCTCCCACTTACATTCCAGAAGTTCTATGTTCTGAACCATACCACGTGGCCTCTGGTGTTCTACCTTGACTTGTTGACAATTTAGGCATTTGGCAACGAACTCTGCAATACCCTTTTTATACTAGTCCACCAATAGACTTCTCTCAAGTCGCGATACATCTTTGTGGAACCCAAATGGATAGAATATCTGGAGCTATGAGCTTTCTCCATGATCCTCCCTTGGAGTTCCTACACCTTTGGTACACATAATCTACCTTGATATCTTAATACACCATCTCACCCTTGTTCAAAAGCCATCACTTTTTGCTTTTGAAAATCAACCACGACTACCATATGCGGTCCTTCTTTCCGGCCTTTCACTTCCCGCTTGAGTAACAGTCTTTGGACGTTCCAGTAGCTTTGCTTTATTCTAAGTCATTTTTTACAAGACCAGCTTGAAGCCTGGATTTTGAATTCGATTCTATCCTGCTGGGTAAATAAGGTAGTTTTTTCCTGCTCTGAAGAGAGACCTTGAGGGGGAACAACTGATCAAAGCTGATGATCGTAAGCTATGTCCTCCATCACGATCTCGAATGAAATTATCCATGGAATCGTGCGTCGTAACATTTACCTTTAATTCAAGCAAAATAGGGTCTTGATCTTGTTTCTCTTTCACTTCAGACACTAATGATTATTCAACTTCATTCATCACCACTACTCCTCCATCATTGGAATCCATTATTCGAACTCCTAATCGTGCAAGTCTATGCACATCTTTTACTAACTCTTTCTGGCCTTCCTCAACATGGGAAGTACTACCCATAGACAACCTGCTCAAGGCATCAGCAACAACATTAACATTACTTGGGTGATAGAGAATACTCATATCATAATCCTTGAGTAATTCCAACCATTTCCTCTATCTGAGATTAAGTTCTTTCTGACTGAATACATACTGAAGTCTCTTGTGATTAGTGAACACATTTACATGAACACCATAAAGATAGTGTCGCCATATTTTCAAAGGAAACACTACAACAACCAACTCTAGATCATGGGTTGGGTAATTCTTCTCGTGAATCTTAAGTTTTCTGGAGGCATAAGTTATAACCTTGCCATTCTGCATCAATACGCAATCCAATCCAACTCTGGACGCATCACAATATGCCACAAAGCCTTGCGTACCTTGTGGTAAGGTAAACACTGGGGAAATAGTCAACCTCTTTTTTAATTCCTGAACGCTTTTCTCACAAGCTTCAGACCATTGAAACTTAACTGTTTTCTGAGTCAACTTAGTCAATGGGGTGAAATGGATGAGAACCCCTCGATAAACCTCATATTATAACCAACTAATCCCATGAAACTCCTAATATCAGTTAGAGATGTGGGTTTAGGCCAGTTCTGCACTACCTCAATATTCTGAGTGTCTACTGAATTCCCATCACCAGAAACAATGTGACCTAAGAATTCCACAGACTCTAGCCAAAACTCACACTTAGAGAACTTAGCATACAACTCTCTATCTTTGAGAGTTTGAAGAACTACTCTAATATGACTAGCATGATCTTCATCATTCCTAGAGTAGATTAGAATGTCATCAATAAAGACGATAACAAACATATAAAGATAAGGCTTAAACACTCTGTTCATAAGATCCATGAACGCTGTAGGAGCATTAGTCAAACAAAATTACATGACAAGAAACTCATAATGAGCATAGCGGGTCCAAAAAGTTGTCTTACGAATGTCACCTTCTCTTACTCTTAACTGATGATAGCCTGATCTGAGGTCTATCTTAGAAAAAACAAGTGGCACCCTGAAGTTGATCTAAAAGATCATCAATCCTCGGAAGTGGATACTTATTCTTGATAGTAACCTTGTTTAACTGACAGTAATCTATGCATATTCTAAGAGAATCATCTTTTTTTCTCACATGCGTAAGTCTTATTTCCTCCTTGCGCCACACTACCTTGAGACTCTACAGGTCTTGCTCTGAAATTCTGAGTATTGAACTCACCTCTTTTCCTTGGTGAAGGTGCACTAGTAGATGATGGAGCAGGTCCCTTTTGCTTTTATTAGAAAGATGACTGGTTTGTATTACTCTTCTACTGTTCGGACTCATTTCCTGATGTCTTTGCCTTTTTATTTCGGAACTCTTTTCTATGCCTCAGATTATCTTCCTCAACTTGCTGTGCATAGATCATAAGTCTTACTATATCCATATCTCCTATCAGCATAACTGCTTTTTCCTCCTTACTTGACAGATGAGACAACCCAGCAACAAATATACTCATCCTACTCCTGATGTCAGCACCTATCTCCGGGGCATAACGGGACAGTTGGGTGAACTTAAGGCTATACTCATGCACACTCATAGATTCCAGCTTAAGAGTGAGGAATTCTCCTACCTTTGCCTCTATTAGCTCACGGGGAAACAAACGCCTCATGAAGGCTTCCTCGAACACAACCTAGCTCACAATTGGTGAACCCTCAACCTTATTCTTCTTCCATTGGTCAAACTAGATCCTAGAGATACCCTTCAATTGGTATGAAACTAGTTCCACTCGCTCAGCATCAACAACATGCATAACCTCAAAATCTTTCTGCAACTCTTCCACAAAGTTTTCCAGATCCTCAGTGACACTTGAACTGGTAAATTCTAGAGGATTCATCCTTAAGAACTCATAGATTCCATACGTATCAACCATATCCTCTTGATTTCCTCTTTGTTACCCAGCTTAGTTGGTCACCACTTGACTCAACATCCGAATAGATTCACGAAACTCAATATTAGTGACCTCTCCTTGGGGTTGCACTTCTGGGGCATTGGGTGTCCCTTGATCCTTAACTTTCCTTCTAGCAAATGACCTCAGACAACTCTTTGTGGAGGCATAATTTGAAAGATACTATGAAGCCTCTAATACTCTAAGGGATGTCGGGGCAAGAGCCCCGATCATCCTAATAACTGAAATAATTGAAACATAACAAAAAGGATCCTCCAGAAGCAAGGAGGCTCACCAACAACTCTAGAGCTCAACTGGATCAACGAAGCGCTGGATGCTGATCCTGATTACCTGTATCTGTATCATAAAATATGCAGGCCAATTGGCGTGAGTACATGGAATGTACGAGCATGTGAGTGGAATTCTAAAACAAGACATAAGCTTGAACTAAAACTGAAGAAACACTTACCTCGTCTCAACTTAACTCATTTGAATATAAAGTTGTTATAAATGTGCAATTTAATGAAAAACTTTTAAAATAGTAGATAAAAACTCATGGTATTGAAAAAAAAACAAAAAAAATATAAAAAATAAAAATAAATAAATATATATGTATATATATATATATATATATATATATAACTCAGTTTGTATGCAAAAATAATGATACAACGTCTAGTCCACACTTCTAGAACAGTCATATACTTTGCCGGGGTATCGAACTTACTACTAAGTGGATCCACTACTCTATACTAAAGAGCATTAAGGAATCATCTAACAAGTATGACCCTTTCTACCCACGTTGGCTGCATGGTTTATGGAGACTTTGAGTTATCTGAACTCGTCTCCATATCGGTGCTCAATACTACTCCCAAAATGTAACTAGCTCATATGTTTAAAAACATAACTTTTTATATGGTTTGAGATTATTAATCAAAATTCTATTCTCTTAAAAAAGATTGTACTAAACTGCTCATGAAAACTCTTATGAAAATCGGTGTTTACTCTCATCTTAAATGTGAAAACATTTACTCTTGGAAATACTTCGTTCCCATTTATCATTTTAAAGAAAATGAACTCAGCTCTACTCTTCCTCAAACTCAATGCTTAAGTCTTAAAACAAGTTTAAATCAATTGTAAAAGACTTTTTGAAAAGACTCGAAGGAACTCTCAAGACTTGACTCTTAGCTCTACCTTAAATTTGAATTTATGGATTTAAGGTTATGATTCATGTTATGGATGATATCTCGATGTTTATATGTACCTTGGAGTGTAGAAATCAATTAGAAAACATAGGTACGATTCAGGGAAACTCATACGGAAAGATGGACGAGAGGGTAGGGGACCTGACGACCCTGGCGCACTGAGTGGCGTAGGGTGCCTGACCCTGAACTACAAGAGGAAGGTTGGGCACACTGAGTGGTGCAGCGCCCCAGGAGCCAAACCATAGACCCTCTTCTCTGGCGCGGTGCGCCAGCCTCCTACCCAGAAACCCGACGAAATTTCTTACTCTTTTTTCGACCATAATTCGCCTAGAATCGAATGGTTTCTTCCCCAATCACTTAGATTCGAATACCCAACATTAGTACATGATAATTTATGCAAAAATACCCTCAATATACTCAAAATTTGTCTCAAGAAATCATCAACCCATCCTAATTCAAGAACGGAAACAATACTTTCAAGAACTTCAAATTCTTCAACTTCAAGAACGAAACTACGTAGAAAATAACATGGTTGATGCGTGGGTGAATGAACCCAGTGCTATATGAAATCACATACTTCTTAGGGATTAAACCCTTGGTGAAAATCCGCAAGAAAACCTCAAGAACTTGACGAACGCTTGAATCTTCTCCTCTTTTCTCCTGTTCTTGAACTCCTCTCAAAACCCTAACGTATTTTAGGTTTGGTAAAACTGAACCAAATCAGTTTAGACCCCCTAAATATTACCAAATTTTGTTTTAATCTGATTGGGTAAGGAAAAGACCAAAATATCCCTTTTAAAATAATAATCTTTGATTTAAGCAAGTTACTAATTGCTTTTAATATTAGACAAAATTTTAGGCATGTTTCAAAAGTCTGTTTCGATCAAGGATGCAATTACACATATTTTTTTAGACGCTTAAAATAATTCAAGGACACAATGATGCATCTTGATAAATAATTGACTTTTGGAGTTATTTTAATAATTTATGTTTTACTAATTCAAATTAAGATGAGTAGTCTGAGATTATTGGTGTGGTGCACTCGAGCAAAGACAATTATGCTTCTAAGCTGCTATGTGTCAAGTCCAAGAATTCATTGACATATCTAGGTTAAGACCAATAAAAACAACAAAAAAAATGTGAGTACACCGTAGCATTGTAACATCTCGCAAATTGACAGAACTAGAAAGAGCTAGAATTAGAAAGATTGATTTTTGGAAATAATAAAAATCTGGAAAATTGGTTAAGTTAAGTTAAGTTTGAGTTTTTGGTCAATTTCAAACGACCATAACTCCTAGATCAGGATAAGTTAGGTGTGTTTCCAGATATCGTAGGAAAGATCTTGGAATAATCTTTCCAACGCTGCCGAGTTTATGCAATTCCGAGTTCGTATGAGTGAGTTATGCCCATTGGAAGTTGGGTAGTTCAAATAAGGAAAGTCCAATCCGGATTTTAGAAGGGCATTATGGTCTTTTCACCACCCAATTAATTAATTTCATTTTTGGTAATTAATTTAGGGTCTAAACTGATTGGATTCAGTTTACGCTTTTGAGAAACAAGTAAGGGTTTTGAGAGATGAGAAAAGAGGAGAAGGAGCAAGGAATCATCAAGTTCTTGAAGCTAGGCTCATGGTTTTCGTCAAGGGGTATTCCCTATGAGGTATGTGAGTCTTTCATAGCATTGGGTTCGTTCACCCTCACACCAATCACGTTTATTTAAGCGAAGTTCGTTCTAGAAAGTTGAAAGTTGATAAATCTTGAATGGTGTTCTTGAATTTGTTTTTCGTTTTTGAATTGGGCTAAATTGAGAAATTTCTGAGATCTTTACGTCGAGTTTTAGAGTTGTTTTGAGTTAGGTTCATGGGTGCATATGCTGGGTATCTGAATCTAAAGAGAAATTGAGAAAAATAGTTGAGTTTAGGTAAATTGGGACTGGAAAACGAAAGAAGGAAAGAGTCGGGTAAATCTGATGCCCCAGGCTGCGGTGCGGACCTGCCCCCTAGTCACAGACTGTTCTGCCTCAAAAATTATTTTCGCGACCAAAAATTTAAATACACCTCCGCGTCATGGACTAGTTTCCAGGAAGTGATTTCTTGATCATTTCTCATGTTTAGCTATCTAAAATCATTCATAAACATCATGAGATCTTTCTTATCACAAATCACAATCCTTGAATCCCTAATTCAATTCAAGAAAAGTTAAGAGTCAAGTCAAGAAAAGCTAAGACTCAAGTCAAGAGAAGTTAAGAGTCAAGTCAAGAGTCGAGTTAAGAGAAGTACATAAAGTTTTCCAAAAGTCTTTTACAAATGTTTTAACTTTGTTTTAAGACTTGAGGTTTGAGTTGAGTAAAGAGTAAAGTTTGAAGTTCATTTCTTCAAAAGAGTATATCGGGACTATGTATTCCCAAAGAGTAAATGTTTTCACATTTAAAGAAGAAAGGAAACCTTGATTTCCAGAAGAGCTTTTGAGCTAGTTTTCAGTAAAGAGTAAGGTAAAGTTCATTCTTCAAAGATTATACGGGAACTAAGTATTCCCCAAGAGTTAAAATGTTTTTCACATTTGAGCAAGAAAGGAAACTGAGATTTCCAAGAGAGTTTTAAGCTAAGTTTTTGAGTAATTATCTCAAACCAAAGAAAGAGTTTTGTTTTTACAAACATATGAGCTAAGTATATTTTGGGAGTAGTATTGAGCACTGATATGGAGACGAGTTTGAGTTCAGATAACTCACGTCTCCATAAACCATGCAGTCATCATGGGTAGTAAATGATCATACTTTTTAGATGACTCCTTAAGATGCTTTTAGCATAGACTAGTGGATCCACTTAGTTAAGGCGTCCTATATGACGGCAAAGTATAGGACAGTTATGGCAGCATGGAAAAGACATTGTTTCACCACTTAGGCTCATCGTGGTGGTTGTCGGTTAGAGAAACTCCCACAGAAACTATATTACTTTACTATATGAGTAAAATTGAGTTTGTTATTGTATTTTCTTTAACGATCTAAGTTCTTTTCTACTGTTTTAAAGGCTTTCTATATATTGCATGTGTTTTATTGCTTTATATTGAGTTAAGTTATTCAGGAGTTGAGTAAAGCCAAGGTAAGTGTTTCTTTCAGATTCTTTTCAAGCTTAAGTTATGTTTAGCATTCTAACTCGCATACTCGTACATTCAATGTCCTGATGCCAATTGGCCTGCATCTTATTATGATGCAGACGTAGGTTATCAGGATCAGCATTCAGCGCCTCGTTGATCCAGTTGAGTACTCAGAGTTCGGAGGATCCTTTTTATTGCTTTCAGTATTTTAGTTCATTAGGATGTCGTGGGTCTTCTCCCGATGTCCATCTCAGTTGTTTAGAGGCTTCATAGACAGAGTTAGTGATGTTAGTTAATGAGTCTTTACTTTCCTTTTTCAGTTAAGTTGAGACTTGATTTGCCATTTTAGCAGTGAATTTATTTATTACATTCTAATTTATTTATTGAGCAGTTCAGTTATTCTTTTAAAGTATATTTATCTTGAGTAAAGTCTTCCGCTAAATAAGTAAGTCAGGCCAAGGATTCGCTTAGGGCCAGCAATGGTTCTCGAGTGCCAGTCCCGCCCAAGGTGTAGGCTTAGGGAATGACAATGTAACCATATATCCAGAATATTTTATGATAAGTATAAGTCGATAAATGCGTCTGTGCTATAACCACATAATTTGAGAGGTTCCTAATGTCTTTACTTGCTCGAAGACCAATAAAAATAAAGAGTCAATAACTTTCTTTTGATTAGGAATTTAAATAAGGTGACTTGGAATATCAAAACTCATTTTCAAATGAGGGCACTAAGTAATAAAATAATTCTTTCTCAATACCGCCACTTCAATTGAAAAAACCAACAAAGGAGTGTGAAACTAATTAAATCTTAATAAAAATAAATGTACTTACTATAATAAGTTCTGAACCATTTAGATTCAAACATCCATTAAATACAAATAAATAAGGTCTTACACAAGTCAAAAGATCATAATTTCAATCATTCAGATTTAAACTTCCATTAAATACAAAGAAATAAGATCTTACACAAGTCAAAGTATCATAATTTCAATGTTACAAATCAAAAAAAGGAAAATAAAGTCAAAATAGGGGCAAACTTAAGAGTCAAATTTAACCATATCAATATAATCTATCTACTAAGAAAGATTCGTAGGAACTTAATGAACATGGTCCTATATATTGTCACAATAAAAAACACTTCAAAGTAAAAAAAATAATACTTAGCTTGATATAGTTAACATGGAGAAGGCTTGGTTGATTATGTTTTTGCTAGTCACTTGTTTGATTTATTCATGTGGTTAGTTTCTCTATGTCCCTCTACTCTTTTATGTGAGTTAGTTAAATACTTCTATACTAATCATAATTTATAATAATATTTTATTATAAATATTAAATTCTTTTGAACCAATTTTTATGTTCTATTCTGTTATATGTTCTTTATAATAACGGTCTCATTGATTGTGGTTTTGCTAGTTACTTGTTAATTCCTCTTTGTCCCTCTACTCTCTTTGTGCAAGTTGGTCAAATATTTCTTTAGTAATCATAATTTATAATAATATTTTATAACGATTATTAAAAAAATTTAACCAATTTTTATATTATCTTATGTTATATGTTCTTTATAATAACATTTTGTGATAAAAGTCAAAAAGATATTGTAACAAACGATATTATTGTAAAGAGATTTGATTGTATAATGAAAAGGTCTATTCAAATTGTAATTTTATTAGGGGTGTCAAATGGACGAATTGAACTGAATTTGGGTAATTCAAATTGTAATTTTATTAGAAACTCCTGTTATAACTAATAATAATTAATTTTAAATATGTCATTTATTAATTTTTTCTACTCAAAATTGGTTAGATAGGTCAAACTTACTTAAGCTGGGCTAAAAAAATGGGTCGTAGCTCAACCCACCTAATTCTCAGTAACTTTTAATATTTTCTTTGTTATTTTATATTTTAAGTAACCATATAAACTTTTTTTCTTTATTATTATATATATATATATATATATATATATATATATTTAAAAAATTCATAGAATGAATTTGAATAACATATCAAACTAATTTTAAAATCAGCCAATATACATATATGAATTACAAGCATACACAATATTTGAATTATAAGCTTATAATATTAAGAAGATTTTAATTAATTAGTGATTAGTTAAAATCTTACCTTACAAAACATGATGGATCTAAGTTGTCTATAGCACATGTGATCACACCCACCATTCTCAAATTGAATCATTAAAATTAGAATTTTATTAGAATGCATATAAATTATAATCACACCGGTTTAAAATATAATAACTCTAGATCTGCCTTAATAATACAATAACTATCAATTTCTCATGAATAAACCAACATGTTACAATTTTTGTACATGATGCTAATAATTTTTTTTTGTCAATCCTCAGATGTTGTGATGGGAGAAACGTGCTCTTTGGTTTCAGATTGTCATCAGATATGCAGAATTGGATATCGAGTATGTTTTAAGGGAACATGTATTTGTTGTGCTGGTCGGGGTCCATTATGCCCCGATGATTTGGGAAGCATTGACTTTCATCGCAAAGAGTACAACACGTATTTTTCTCCCCCTGATAAAAACTTTACTTGATATCTCGGAGACGATGCATTCCAATCTTTTATCACAACTTCTCAAATATTGATGCTGGCATCCTTAGTGAATAAGTTTACAAGATTATCACTTGAATGAGTCTTTGAACATCTATCTCACCTTTTTGTTGAAGATCATGTGTGAAAAAGACTTTTGGTGAAATTTGATTTGTCCGATCTCCTTTGATTGTATCTTTCTTTCAATTGAGCTATATATTATTTTTGTATATGGTGGCTGGAATATCTTTTTCAAAAGAAAATCACATATTTTCTGAATATGATAGATCATGATTCCAACCAAACACACTCCCAACTTAATTCATAGATCAATATTATTTCTGCATGATTTGAAGAAGTGGTTACTAGTGTGATTCTTTGAATTTCCAAGATATTGTTGTGTCTCCATATGTAGATAATAGTCCATTTGGGATCGAGTTTTATGCAGATCAAATAAATATTCTGCATCTACATAATCAAATCGTTTCTGAAGCGGGGATTGATCATTTCAATTTTATTGAAGCTCGTCTTTTCTTCTAAAAGAAAATCACACATCTTCTATGTGTAGATTCACTTGCTTTGTTAGTTTTTTGTCAAACTTGAATGATAATATGACAATCCTTTCACATAACTTATGTTATGTATATCAAATAATCCTCTAGCATTTGCATAACCAGCAATATGTAAGTGCACCAATTGCACTAATACATGACATTTTAAATTATTTTCATGAGATAAAAAAGATTCTTTCTCTGTGTTAAGCAGTCTCAAAACCATTGGGTACTCAATGGAATTGCTTTAAGACCTTTTAAATCCTGCAACGATTTTCATATAACCTTCATCATAATAATCATTCATTATGCATATTCAAGTATTTCATCTATTGCCAGACTTAAACAAGTCTCATTGCATCCACCACTAGAGAATATATCTCCATTTAATATTTTCAGGATTTTTGTGAAAACCCTTTATACCCCGAGGCACAAACCGCACTTTATATCTAACGGTTATGCTTTCGCACAATGATTCATTTGTACCACACTGACATTATATTTTGATCCATGAACTATAAGATAAAAAATATCACTTTTCTAAGTGAAACAAAATATACTTGAATAGTGCCAATCATTTATCTGTCCACATGACAAATTCGAATTTAAGATCCTCGTAACCATTTATATCATTGAGTGCTACTTCATATCAAAGATACCGTCGATGGTCATTTGACTTGATTCCAATACGACATAACTTATCGAGATCTCTTCATTTTTCATCATTTTCAGGTACCTGAACCTTTGCCAAGGTTTTATGAAGTGTTATGCCAAAGCACTTACCTCAATATCATGACCATTTTAATAATTTGCTCTTCTCCTTCCTCAAGGAGTTTTATGTTTGGAATCAATTGGTCTATCACGCTTCTGGCCTACCATAGACTCTGTCCTTTAAGGACTATTTATTGGAGCATTTGCAGCTTAATTAAAATATTGGGTCAGTAAATACATCTAGAAAATTGTTTGCAATATTTTGCAAATGAATTATCTCTTGAACTTCAAGTTCATATTTTTTTAATAAGGATCTAGATAATTCACCCCACACATAATTTCAGTTGCTAAACATATCTCCCCCTAATGTTAGGAAATCTAACATTTACCCCCCAACCTCATTTGGGGATCCATCTTTGAGCGTGGTGGAGCAATAAAAATATATGTGCACACATCAAATTTTTTAGATGGAAATTATTTGGTTCCTTACCCTGAACCAATTGTAATGGGAGAACCTTGTTGGCTTGATGCATACATATCATGTTAAATAAAAGCATCTCATACCAAATTTTATTTGAGAGATTTGTTCTCATATTCAGTGGTCTAGCTATAATTGGAGGCAAACAATTTCTGCTAAACCAACCAGTAATTATCAACATAATTTTATAGTTTGGAACTGTGCTCTTAATTTAACAATTTGAGCAAACAACCTTACAAAAACCAATTTGTAAGTTGATACAAATGCACATGTGACCATACCATAGATGCATCTATTAAATCATAATAGTAAGCAGTCCACATGGCAGGTGAACGGGCTCATATTCACCTTTTTACATGTTCCAAATAATTTCAAGGGGATACAATCCAAACCTTAGCTGGTACAATGATCATTTTATCATGAGAACAAGCAACACATGAGAATTCTTGAAGAATATTTTATTTCTTCAACATATAACCACATGAATTCTCAATTCTTTTGCATCATATTTGAACTGAAATGGTCAATCGGTTATGCCAACTGATATTTATTCTAGTAAACTTCTAGTTTACTTTTGCATGTGATTCCATCATCATGCCTATATTTGTATACAACAAACAATAGAAAGGCGGGTAACCTTTTAGGTAAATATTCATAACCCGCTTTGATTGTAGTAATCTGAAGATATTTAATCTTTCAATAATTTACAATCTCACTATAATAATTTTTCCAATTCCTCCGAAACTTAAAAAGCTTTCTTTTGAGACTTACTACAACCTCAATATTATGAACTATTTTCATTTCTGGACAGTAACAAATTAGTTCTTCCAGAACTCTTAATTAAGTTGGTGTACTGCCACAAATTTCACAAAACCATTCTTATGGTGACCATCTCCTTCAAGGAGAAAATTATTATTATTGTCATGGTTTAAATTATTACATGTAAGACTTATTTCTTGACAACCAATGACAAATTTGGGTTACCACACAACAACATTTATTTTGGTCATGACCACAACCTTTAAAGAAAAGAATTATTTATTTATTTTGTCCTCCAATAGTTCATAATAAAACTTACCACAATATTTGTGTAGTACTCAAAGTATATGACCAAAATGACCATTTATGTCAAAAAATTTCTTTTCAATCTTTCAAACCACCCGTAGAGGTGAGATGTGACATTTATCCAACAATACAAGAACATGTTCTTATTCATACGAACACAAGTCACATTTTCTTCAAGAAATGGACCATAACCATAATGTACATGCTCCATAATTTTTTATCAAAAACTCATTGTCATGCTTTGGCATTATCAAATTTATGTGACTCACCTCAACATCACTTTAAGAGGTCAAATGTACCAAATGTACTACAACTTTGTATTCCTTTATTTTGATGGAGGATTTACAAAAAATTTCAAATTGGCTTGCATCAACAACAATGTGCCCAATATCTTTTCATACCACTTTGATGGATAAAAATTACATTCACATTTGTAGTATCATCTTAAGATACAATGTGCCCAATAACCTTTCATACCACTTTGATGGACAACATTACCTTCACATTTGAAGGACCATCTTAAGAGCCTATAATGTTCTTCCTTTTAATTACCACAATGATGACCATTAAAATTTTACCACACCCATATTAATACATTCAACCACTTGTCATTTTTCAGACATATTATGCACTGCAACCACATTCACATAAGAGAATGGAGCAAATTAATTGGGTAAACTTCATGACTTCAGTCAAAAGTATACAACTTTATGTTAGTAATCATCATATCATCACTATAGTGCATTAGGACTTAAACTCAATATTTTACCCATATAAAGACGTCTTTGGTCATAAATCAATGAGACTTAAACCTAAGTGTATGCTAGGATCATAAGGAGTTCTCACTGGAATTACATCAAAATAATCGAACCTTTTCAACATTTTTTCAAAGTAATGAGATTGACACAAAGAGAAACCATTAGCAGTTCTTTTGATTTTAACTCCCAAAATCACATCTAATTCCAAGGTCTTTCATTTCAAATTTAGACATATCATTAATAACATTCACATTAGGACCAAAGATTAACATGTCATCTACATATAAACATATCATCACACAATCTGAGCCTATCATCTTAGAATAAACACAAGTGTCAGATGAATTTACAACAAAGTCATTATCCACTAATGTGATAGTAAATTTTTCATACCATTACTTAGGTGCTTGTTTCAGTCCATACAAGGACTTTCTCAATTTGAATACATTATCCTCTTGTCCTAGAACCACAAAACCTTCAGGTTGAGTCATATAGATCTTTTCCTCTAAATCACCATTTAGAAATGTTGTTTTGACATCCATTTGATGTACCACTAAATCATGAATAGCGGCTAAATCAATAAGAGTCCTAATGGTCACTATTTTAATTACAGGAGAATATTTATCAAAGTAACCAACACCTTTCTTTTGGTTAAAACCCCTAATCACAAGTCTAGCCTTATATTTATCAATTGTACCATCATGTCACAATTTCTTCTTAAATATCCACTTGCTACTTATGGGTTTACAACATTTAGGTAAATCATACAAGTCCCAAGTGTCATTAGAAACTATAGAGTCTAATTCACTTTTAATAGCCTCTTTCCAAAATATAACATCTATTGATCTCATAGCTTCATCATAAGTCTATTTCTTTTTATTTAATATAATAAATTATTTATTTAAATAGATCATTGAGTTTATATGCATGTCCATCACTTATATAGTAGACAATTTTTACGTATGGAGTTCTTTAGCTCATACACGGAGGATTAAAATTGTTGGTTCTTATAAGTTATAAATTAAATATTCACAGTCAAAGATGAAGTTTGACAAACTTTTAATGATTGTAGAACACGATTAAATATAATTTGTTCTTAATTATGGGAATGATAAAACTCTAACTTATTGTGCTAATACATTTTGTATGTATTTGTTAGTATATATATACTATTAATCATGTGTTTAGAAATAGTATTCTAACATTTTTTTAAGATTAAATATCTAAGTGGGAGATTGTTGGGATATATACTATTAGCCATATGTTTAAATATAGTATTTATTATAGAATAATTATTTATTCAGTTTTAATAGATCATATATTCATTTATGGTGTTTGTTTACTTATATAATAGATGATTTAGTGTGTAGAGTTTTAGCTTATACACAGAGGATTAAATGATCATCGGTTCTTATAAGTATAAAGTTTTTTGTTCACAATATAGGATGAAAATTGGACATGTCATCGGTACGATTGTAGCACAAGATTATATATAATTTATCTTGGTTATGGGAATGGTATAGTTCCAACTTCTTGTGCTAGTGTATTTTGTATGTATTGAACGGGACCAAGTAGAGATAGTTGATTTAGACTGACTGACAAAAGCATATCCTCTAAACTGTTAAATGTACTTATATTTTTAATCTTGATATATCTATTATGAATTTTATATATTAATTATCGTTTTGATTTATTAAAAGGTGAGATTCTGAGATGGGTCAATATTCCTGGTAGATAGGATGATAATAATATATATTGGTGAAATAATAAGTTAGTTGATGGAATCTATGTCTCGTTATAGAGATTGATGATATGCTTTTTTGAGAAGCTTATAAGTTTTCATCGTGTCAGACCTTGCAAGTGGATTTTTTAATCTGACACATTAAATAAGTTAAGTAGTGTTTTAAAGGAAATTAATCATTGAATTAAATTCGTCAGTAATTTAGTTAATTGATAAGTATCTGTAATCTTAACATGGAGAATTACATCAGTGTTTAATGGGGAATTTTGAAATATAAATAGAGGAGTGCAATTACGAATTTCTAGTGCAATGATTTGTAATTTAAGAATAATTCAAATTAATTATTTGGAATTATTTCCATAATAGGAAGCCTCAGTAATTAATTATGTGGTCCCTACAATGCCCATATTGAACTAGAACTCAGAATCCTATTTCTAAGGAAAAAGAAGAGGAAGAGCGTTAGTTTTTGTTCAAGAAAACTAACGTTTCTCTGGTTTTCAAGAAAAAACTGGATTTTCTTCTTCTTTTTGGATTGGAAAAAAATCTCTATAAGTAGGGATTATCCTAACCAAGAATAAAAAATAATCAGTTTTCTATACGATACTTGCCCACCCAAGTATTGAGAGAGTTCAGATATGAACTTGGGATCATTGTAGAAGACCGTGGAACTGTTGTCCAACTTGTGGATTCGCTCGAAGGTATCATCTCACGATTCAAGAGGTAATTCTTGAATTAAATTTTAGCAAGTTTATGTGGTCTAGCATAATTATTTGTGTTCTAGCATAAACATTATTGGTTATCTATTATTCATGTAAGTAGTATGATTCTGATATTCTTCCGTTGTGCATATAGTTTTCCATCAAGTTATTTTAATCTTTAACCTTGCCTAAAACGGCCATTTTTCAAATATAGTCATAGTTAAGGTGATCATGAATCTGGTGATCATGAATCTTATGATATCTGGTTGACTTGAAATTTAATGGTTCCATCGAAAATCATTTAGATAGGTTTAGGTAGTTTTCAGATTAAAATTTGATTTGAACATGATAAGATCATTCTTTATGTCAGTTATGCTTATGCTAAATTTGGATCATGATTGCACATGGTTATTTAAGATGAATTGATATGTGATAAGAATCTAGATCATACTATTTTAATTCCTAAAGATGCTTAGATCACTTGAATTTGAATTTGGCAATACCTTTGGAAATAAAGATTTTTATAGACTCCAATTGACCTGAAATTTGGTAAGTTTATTGAAAACGGCCTAGCAAGAAATATACATTGCTATGCGGTTATGGTTTTTGAGGTTGTTAAGACGAATTTAAAGTTGTTCTTTCGAATTATAATGCGATTTAGTATGAATCAATCCTTCATATCGATTTTATTTATGTTAAATGTGGTACATGATTACACGTGAATGATTTAACCTGAACTGATATATGATAAGGATATAGATATGATTATTTTTCCTGAAATTGTTTGAATCTGAATTTGAACATAGCTTTGGAAAAAAATTATTTTAACTCTGGTTGATCTAAAATTTGGAAGTTTCATAAAAAACGATCAAATTAAAATTACTCATTGTTATGCAGTGATTTGGCAATTTGATGTCACTTGGATGATATTTTTTTTGTATCTTGAAAAATAATTTTAACGAAAAATTACTCAACTATGATATAGTGGTGATAGAGTTTGTTCTCTATGGTCTTCATAACTAAATTTTAGTGAAGTATTAAGTTTATGTGCTGGCTTTACACATTCCTTCATATCGGATGAAATTAATACAAGTCACTAGATTTAATCTCTAGTTTTGATAATTGGTATTAACTCTCCCTATCAAAGTAATATATGATTGGATCAATGGATCTAGGGATAATGATATTCACTTGACTTAATGTAACATATATTCTCCATCTAAGTTAGCTTTTGTTCTAAATTTATTAGAGTGATTAATATTTGACACCACATATGTATGTTGTATGAGTAACTATTTTTCCATCAAAATTTATCATTCAAGATGCATGCATATCTATGAGGTGTGTTTTGAATTTTAATATTCAATGAATACATAAACATGCTGATTTTTAGAAAATAGTACTCATATAATATAAATAGTTTTTAATATTTTGTTTTTTGTTCTTGATTCGTATATCTATTACGCAAATGACTATATGTGATAAGAATTACTGGACGAAATATTTTAAATTATATTTTGGCCAAACAACTTTTCACAAAATTAATCATAATTTTTTAATTAAAAAAAAGTGACTCTGATTGATCTGAAATTTGGTAGATTCATAAGAATGACCTAGTAAGAATTCTTTTCAACCGTTATATGAGTTTTTGTTCATATTTGGTTATATGGGGCCCTCCCTTGATTACCAAGATTGAATAGTAGTGAAGTATTAGTTTTATGTGTTCGCTTAGACCTTCCTCCCTATCGGATGAAATTAATACAAGTCACTATGTATTTAATCGCTAGTTTTGATAATCGTTATTAACTCTCCTAAACTGAGTAACATATGATTGGATCAATGTAACTACGGTGATTTTTACTTGACTTAAACTAACAGTAGACTCTCCATGTGAGTTAGGTCTGTATAAGTTTATGGAGTAAATAATTGGTCATTATACATGTGTATTGCATGAGTAGTTCTCTAATCCCATCGATCGGCTATTCGAGATGCATGGATATATATATATATATGTATAAATGAGCCCTGAATTTTGTTATTTAAGATTATTCTACATATTATGATCTATTTAATGTATTATATCCCAAATTTTCAATAGACTTTACAGACCCACTTAGTACTACTCAAGAATTTCTTTTGATAGAGATAAAATATTAATTCAAAGAATGCATTGTACATGTAGCTTACGTTAGAAGTAATTATTTTCAGTTTCTAACTAGATAAGAGATGTATACTTAATATATTTTTCTTGTAACTCTCCTATTATTGAATTTGATGAATATTTTTTCTCTTGTGGTATATTGATGCGTGAATTTTTTATTAGTATTATCTCTCATGAATTGAATTATATTAATCTATCTCATAAGAGAAAATATCTTTTAAATTGAATGAAATTTATTGTACACTATTGTCTAAGTTGCAGGAATGGAGGAT
Organism: Solanum tarapatanum; assembly: GCA_029582485.1. NCBI lineage: Eukaryota > Viridiplantae > Streptophyta > Magnoliopsida > Solanales > Solanaceae > Solanum > Solanum tarapatanum. The sequence continues at coordinate 27,464 of JAJOOB010016115.1, forward strand.
AAAGTCTACCGACTTCATAAGGCATTGTATGGATTAAAGCAGGCTCCTCGAGCATGCTACAATAAGATTGATGATCATCTCATTCATTGTGGCTTCAAGAGAAGTGAAAATGAAGCCACTTTATATGTGAAGAAGGCTAAAGGAGGAGATGTGTTTGAGGTGTCACTCTATGTTGATGATCTTAAAGTAACAGGAAGCAATGAAGTTATGGTGAATCGGTTCAAGCAAGAAATGGAGACCAAGTTTGAAAAGTCAGATCTGGGTGAAATGAGTTACTTTCTGGGAATGAAAATTCATCAAGCTACAGATGGAATCTTCATTTCCGTGAGAAAATATGCATGGGATATTCTTAAAAGGTTCAAGATTGAGAGGTGCAAGCTTGTACCGACCCCACTGATTTACAATGAAAATATTTCGAAGTTTGAAGGAGGTGGCAAGGCTAATCCAACCATTTATAGAAGTCTAGTTGGTAGTTTGTTGTATTTGAAAGCAACAAGACCTGATCTCATGTTTGCCGCAAGTCTTCGGTCGAGGTTATGCAGGCTCCGAGTCAAGTTCATCTTGGTGTTGCTAAACGAACGTTGAGATATATCAAAGGAACTGTTGATTATGGTATTTGGTTCGAAAGGCAAGAGCAAGGGCGACTGATGGGTTATTCAGATAGTGGTTGGGCAAGAAGCGTTGATGATATGAAAAGCACTTATGGATATGCTTTTACACTTGGTTCAAGCATGTTCTCGATGAATTCAAAGAAGTAAGAGGTAGTAGCTCAATCTTCTGCAGAAGCAGAATACAGTACCGCTGCTGGTGCAACTAATCAGGCTCTATGATTAAGAAAGATTCTACGTGATCTGGAGCTAAATGACATTGAAGCTACTGTCTGGCCAAAAATACAAGGCAACATGGTCGTAGAAAGCATATAAATGTGAAGTTTCACGCTATCAGGCAAGTAGAGAAGGATGGCGAAGTTCAACTTGTTCATTGCAACTTAGATCAACAGATTGCAGACATCATGACCAAGGCTCTTTCTAAGGGGAAATTTGAAGTTCTAAGGGCTAAGTTGGGAGTATCCAAGAAAAATCTCAAGGAGGAGTATTAGAAAATGATATATTTCTAGATGGTTTTTGTTTAATGGTTCTTTTTTAAATATTATGCTTAGAATGTAAGGAACTGTAGTCCTTATTTTATGGAATATGTTTTGTAAGAAAGTCAATAGTGGTTGGATATGTATGGTCCTCTACTTACTTTGGAAAAACTTATCATCATATCATATATTATTATAAGTGGGAAGCTCCAACATTCAAAGTTGGATTACCATTTTACCCCTTCAGTAAATCAAAATAAATTAATTAATTTATTAAATACTAATATTTTATTTACATAATGGGAATATGAAGTCCAACAACAACACTTTAATAATGAATGACACTTTGAATTTTGAAACCAAAATAAAATTTGTGTATCATGATTCAATGTGCCACATTAATTTGGTAGGTGAAAAGACAACTAAATATTACTATAAATACCATAAAATTGCTCCATAGATCATCATATGCTTTTCTTTTCTTTTCTATCATCTATTGTTCTCTTTTCTTCTTCCTAGATAATGATATAGATACATGTTGTCAAGAAGCTAACTGAGGAAATGAACAGATAGCTTCATTATGAAATTAAAAAGAGAAGCTTTTTTACAATATAGTTCAAGTGATAAGCTTAGAAGTATAAGATATGACATATATATTCCTTTAGATCTTTTTTATGTTAACTTATGATTTTAGGTTTTTCTTTTCCATTTTGGAGTTAAAGTATGGTTGTCCAAAATAAATTTGGTATGCAACCCATATTTTATATAATTCGATCTATATCATTTTGCATTGTTATGGAATTTATTTCTTTGTTTTTCTATTGTTATTCTTTTAAGTGCTACTTAATTGACAAAACTTCTATTAATACATGAGGAGTTTGATAATACTTGAATAGTTTATGCAATATGCTTTTGTTTAAATACAAGTAATTTAAATAAAGATTGCTAAAAGATTATTACTTTGAATGAAAGATTTTGATTGTGTTACTTTGTCGTCTATCTAACATAGTGTTGCAAATACATACATATATTGTTCATTTTCATCCATTTTGTTTCATTTTTAATTTTCTACAATTTATACAATATGAGATTTAACAATTTAATTTTCAAATAAAAATGAGAGTTACATTTACATTTATGCGGCACTAAACCTAATAATTTTCTTAAACATAAGCATTCTATATTTACGATAGCTTTCCGTAGTGTTAAAATTCAAATGGTTGGTATGATGACAATTTTGCTTTTGGACATTTTGATTGCTTCTTTATGAATTCCTTCGACCCTTAATTGTTACTACTAAAAACTATTCCTCAAATTAAAATCATGTAAAAAATATTATGACAATGGAGTTATTAAGCTTCATTTTGTTTAGATTTTAGTAATATAAGTCAACAAGATCATTCAATTAAAAGTGGAAAGAGTCTAAGTCAAAAGTTGAATTTTTAAAATGTTTTTATAAGTATATTCATCATTTTTTTTATAAAAATTAATTGTCTATTAAATTTAATAATTGGAAGGACCTTTCATCTACCTTTAGACCTGTACAAATTCTATAAACTTTTTATTTACAAGTTTAATATGTGTCATGTATTTATTTTCTTCACTTTCAGCTTCCAAATGTTTAAACATATAATATTCTTTATCAAATTATATATACCTTATTCAATTGATGCACATTAAATATTCAATATATATAAACTAATACAAACTTCAACTGGCGTTATTACAAGTCATATAAACTTTTCTTCGTCGAAAAATACTTAAAAATTAAGAAATAGTAAATCAGTAAAACAAAAGGGCAAAGTTTATATAGTAATAACTATTTTGAAGCAAACTTCTTAACAATCTAAATCACATAAGTAGCATTGATAAATAAAGTCATTCTTTTATCTTGAGCATCAAAATAACAAATCGTGACAATTCTCTAACTCTTGAGAAGTTTAATAATTTTTTAAAAAGATATTCAGAAACATATATCTACATCACAAGAAAAAGTGTAAACAATTAGAAATGAATTTAGACTACATCATGTTAACTTCATATATTGGAACATTACATACTAATGTATATTATTAAGCATAAAAATAATTATTATATCATCAAAATTATATCATTTTCCTCAAGTACTCGAGGTTATGGAATATACCCTCTAAGGATAGAACGACTTACTTCATCAGAATAGTGGTACCTCATATTCCGTTAAACTTCAAACTCACTCAACGAAAATAAATCACACAAAAAATTTTAAAATGCAAGAAGAAGAAGAGTAGAAGTTTAGAAAAAATTGTGGTTGGAAAATGAGAGGAAGTCCCTCTATTTATAGTCAATAAAGGGTAGTATGAACAAATATTTTTTGTGTCTTATCTGAAAAATCATGTCATTTCAAAGAAGTCACAACTCTTTGGAAAAGTCACAACTTATTGAAAAAGTCACAACTCTTTGGAAAAGTCACAACTCATCGAAAAATCACGACCCTTTGAAAAAAGTCACAACTTATCAAAAAAGTCACAACTCATCGAAAAAGTCACAACCTAAGTTAGGGATATTATAATAATTTAACATTTAAGTTAGGAGTTCATGCTTTTAAGGTA
>JAJOOB010016116.1:0-17781 GCA_029582485.1 Solanum tarapatanum
ATCTCGTAACCATTTATGTGCAATTAGTTATTTCTGAATCATGATATACAGGTGTACAATTTGAACTATTATTTTTTCGCGAAATTCATATGTGAACATTCAGTTGTTCTTATTTTCTTTTCCTACTTGAATTATGACTATGTACATATCATTCGTCAAAGGTTTTTTGCGATTTTCACCCATGAACAATTTGTTCTCCCTCTATCCTCCTCCCTAAACTATAAGCATGTACATATTTTAAGGGAAAACAAATGGGTTTTTATGTTTTTGTTGGATGACAGTGGACAGGAATTAATACATCAGATGAGAATGAAAATGATGGCACTACAGGTACTTTGTAGCCAAAATCAGACCTCTATTGCTGTTGTTCGCCTTTCCTATGTTACTCTTTACGGTGTTGTCCCTTTAGGTATCAGCTCATTTATTTTGCTGTAATTTTTGAGTTTTTTGCACTATATCCAAGTAACAATCAAGAGTTGATATTTTCCTTCTTTATGTTGTTACTAATCCATCCTATAAGTGTTAGCTGCTCGTTCTTTGTAATAATTCCTTGGTAAAATTTGATAGACATCTAGATCCTAACAGACTACTAAGAGTGACAGCAATGTAGAAAACATAGAGAACCGAAAGGTAGCCTATTGATCTAACCACTGACATGTAACACAGTTTGCAACATGGAACTATTTACATTGTCAAAATGTTGAAAATGATGCAGTTGTCCTAGAAAGTTATGGTCTTTTTACTCCAAAGTTAATTGAAGAGATAACGGGATTTCACATGTGAGCAACTGCTTATTTGCAGTTGTCCTACAAAGTTTTGGTGTTTTGAGATGATGAGATTTTACACGTGAGCAATTGTTTGTTCTCTTTTCCTTTTCCTAATTGAACTATCACCAAGACATCAACATTTGGTTGTTCTCTTTTTCTTTTGCCACCTCAACTATCACCATATGTGTAGAATAAAAGTAAATTGAAATCTGAACCAGAACCACAAGAAATAAAAGAGGAAACACTGAATCTGAAGTATACATGTTTTTTTGTTAAAGAAAACCAATGTTAGGCTTGAGCCAATAAGATTAAAGTTGTCCAACGAAACATGGGCAGTGCATTTGCTAGCTAAATCTAGTGGTATATTAGGTTTTATCTCATAGTTTTATCCAATCCCAAAACAACTTCTCATACAAATACAACACCAAAATCAGTGACTGTCCATTATCAATAGAGAAAGTCAAGAACTGAAAATTCTTTGAACCTTAATTTGAAGGTTCTGAAAGAATGTGGAATAACTATACTACTTCAGAGTTGTAGCTGTTACTATTCGGTCCTATGACATATAAACTGCAGAAGCATAATAAACTTTGTATGTTGTATAAAAAAACAAAATAAGGAAGAAATAAAAACAGAAACAACAGTCTTGTCATAGTTGAAGTACAGTAATATCTAAATCTGTTAGGGCCCTTTAGCGGAGGTCAATTAAGACATAAAATGAGTTAGGAACAAAAAGTTAAACTAATAGCAACAACTTACAATTGAAATAGATGCAAATAAAGGATAGACCTTTCAAATGTATTTGTTGGGGAAAAATATATAAAGAACACACATGTAGCAGAAACAAATCATGTACCTTTTGTATCATTCACGCACAAAGGAATACGTTGTAGAAAATCTGTGGAAAAAACCAATAAATTTTTTTAGTTTGCATTTGAAGATACTACAAAACTTCCCAAGTTTGTAGAAGCTTTCTGTCCTTATTCAGGAATACAGGACCTACAAAGTCAATTAAAAAAGAACAACCAAACAATGCTTCCTCCTTTGAATTCACATTCCTAAACAAAAGTAAACTAAAGGACGAACCATTCATTTGGAATGTACTTAAAGGGCTTAGAAATAGAAGTGACATTTATTCTTGAATAATAATTGTCTCTTGTCCAACAGACAACATGAAAGTTCTATTTTGTATTATAGTGCCTCTTTTTCTTATTTAGTTTTTTCCCTGTTATGTAAGTGTAATATGTAAATGGCTTTTATATTTTAAGGATATTTAATTGTGAAAAAAGAAATGATAAGGTAATGAAACAAAGTAAGAATAAGCTTAGAAGCAACTATTTCCCTACAATGCTAGAGCTAGCAGTTAATGATTTTGAATAGCCATTCACAATTTGGAGTATCCTGAAAAACAGAAAATTGAAGAAACTTCAAACGATAATTAAAAGACTTGAATGAAAAGTGATGTGCAAACACTGGAAACTAAATCAATAAGAGAAGTACTAAGTTAGCAGTACAAATAAAGTACTATAAATTGGTCCTAGTACCATTATGAGAGACTTTCCTACTGGAGTGAATACTACAAATGGGTCAGATAACAATTCTGACTGTATTTGAAAGTTTTTTGTTACAAGTGAAGTAAAATATGAGAGAATAGCTCCTGGGTCTATCAAATTGTATAGATCATACGAGAAAACATATAAGGTACCTGTGACCATGTGTGGGATGTCTCTGAATCTTGTCGACTGGCTAGGCTGTATTTACGGTTTGCGTCAGCAGTTGAAGCAATCCCTCTAACGTGGTGATAATGAAGAGGCTGCTGCAGACCCTGCAGGCTATTCTGTATCACTGTTATTTCTATCTTTGAGTTGCGGGCAATCTCCTGTGAAATAGAGTTACTATTTATGAATATTAAATATCAGGAAATTCAATATGAAATAAGTTACAACTACATATGGAACAAATGAAATGAATCATTAATTATATTACATGAAATATTTCTAGCAGTTAATGATTTTGAATAGCCATTCACAATTTCGAGTATCCTCAAAAACACAAAATTCAAGAAACTTCAAACGATAATTAAAAGACTTGAATGAAAAGTGATGTGCAAACACTGGAAACTAAATCAATAAGAGAAGTACTAAATTAGCAGTACAAATAAAGTAGCAAAAATTGGTCCTAGTACCATTATGAGAGACTTTTCTACTGGAGTCAATACTACAAATGGGTCAGATAACAATTCTGACTGTATTTCAAAGTTTTTAGTTACAAGTGAAGTAAAATATGAGAGAATAGCTCCTGGGTCTATCAAATTGTATAGATCATGCGAGAAAACATATAAGGTACCTGTGACCATGTCTGGGATGTCTCTGAATCTTGTCGACTGGCTAGCCTGTATATACGATTTGGGTCGGCACTTGAACCAATCCCTCTAAGGTGGTGATACTGAACAGGCTGCTGCAGACCCTGCAGGCTGTTCTGTATCACTATTATTTCTATCTTTGAGTTGCGGGCAATCTCCTGTGAAATAGAGTTATTATTTAGGAATATTGAATTTCAGGAAATTCAATATGAAATAAGTTACAACTACATATGGAACAAATGAAATGAATCATTAATTATATTACATGAAATATTTTCTTTCCTTTTGCTAATGAATTTCTTTGGACAACTATTGAGGGAAATGAAAGCAAAGACATATAAAAGCTCTGAATACCGAACATGTGAAGATACATGCAACATATGTGACAAATCAGAACATGTTTAAGCACGAAAACTGAGGTTGACATGAATGGTGGAATCTCCATGTAAGTCTGTTGAGACCAACCAAAAAAAAAGAATTTGTGGATAAATTTGATGAATTTATCAACAGCCAGTAGGATCAAATCTAACTTAAAGATGAAATAGATTTAGACAGTTCCAGATGGAAAAAGGCAAAAACCATCCCAAAATTTAAGAGTACAAAGATCTGAAATTGAAAGCGTAAACAATAGGAAAAAAAGAAACCGAGAAACCCTTGAAACCTGAAGCTTCCAAGCATTGAAAGTGTGAAAGCCAATTTTGCGGTTTTGAGGGGTTTTGGTGGTTCGATGGTGAAGATAGTGCAATAGACAAATACATGCAATTATTGAGCAGAAGTTTGCAGTACATACAGTATAATATGCCTTAATATGGTCTACAGAAGACAAATTAGGAATCGGAGAAAGAGCAAATGATGGAGCAAACATGTAAATTTCGCTTAAACCATGAAGAAGTACCTGCGCAGCGCGTCTGAAACAAACAAAAATCTTCAGCAAAGCGTCAGAGAGATTTAAAGTCTGTAGACAAACAGAAAAGACTAACCAACAGATGGATTCGCCATTGAAGAGTTGAGAAGTAGAAAGAAGAGTTGAGAGAATAGAGCGAGCTTAGCAAGGAGGAGAGAAATTAGGGTTAGAAAATTGTGGGATATAGTAAGAAACTTCTACACAAAGTGAAAGGAAAATGACAGACGTCTTTATTGATGTACAATTAGTAGTACCTTTAATACAATGAAAAGATGCAGTGTTGGTCCTTTTTAAGTCCCATTTCTAAATGTACAATTAGTACAACCTTTAGTACAATGAAAAGATGCAGTATTGGTCCTTTTTAAGTCCATTTCTACATAAGGGTAATATATAAACATGATGTGACATACCTCATAGGGCCAGTATTACTATTTACTATCTATTTTTCTTATAACCTTTTATAAATTTATTCACTTTCCTTGTTATTAACATTTACTACATTTCACTTTTCCTTCCTAAAGGAAATATGTAACGGCTACATATATAATGGTGTAATTAGTGGGTATTATCACACATTTTTCTAGTTAAACCATTGCTACACCCACGGACTATCAGTTTTCCCTTGATGTTTAATCACACATAATTAATTGAACAATCCATTTCTCTATTTATTCATACCTTTTTAATACTTATTACCACACATTTTTCTAATTAAACCATTGCTAGGAGGTTTTTTTTTTTTTTTATTTATCAATATCATTGTTATTTAAATTTTTGTAATATTTTATTTTAGTTTTCAAAAGTTAAATTCATTCTATTGAGTGCATCTCTCTCTAAATCTAAATCTGTATATAATATAAAACAAAAACTACAGTACTAGAGATAGAGACAAAATTAGTACTATACGGATATTTATTTAGATAAAATAATGAAGATCAAGAAGAAAAATAAGAACAATGAAAGGATAAAATATCAAAAAGAAGATGGAATAAAAGAAAGATTATATGAACAAAATTTTGACCGTTTAATGAAAGTAAGGAAACAATTAAATACTTAAGTTCGTATATAGTGTATCAGTAATGCTTGCATTAGTAATACTTGTATTAGTTATGATGAGATTTTTTTTATGCAATGTTTTGTTTGGTGTACTAAAAATATTATGTATTACATAATTTTTTTAGAAAAAATATTTATTTACAAAAATACCTTCCACAAATATAGTGGAAAGGATGTAAACAAAGTTTTTGAAGGTAATTCTGTCTTTAATAATATTAATGCATGCATTAGAACCTATTGCATTACTAATGCATAGAATTAATAAATAGATGCTATTAATAACACACTCTTCAATACACAGTGTATTACCTGTACCAAAGCAGGCCTCATGGATGATCAAGAAAATCTTTAATGCTAGACTGATTTTAGAGCAAACACAGAAACAAAACAACCTGACAACTATCGGCAGCCTATATCTGAGCTTACTTGGAAATAGACCTAGAGTACCCTAGAAGGGTTTGATGTTCACCAACTCTGCAAGACCAAAGGCCATTGTTACAATGTGGCTCCAGATACAAAACAAGCTACCAACTAGTGATAGGTTGGCTTCATGGGGGATGGATATAAACCAACAATGCACTTTGTGCCAGCATGATTTTGAAACTAGAGATCACTTGTTTGTATGTTGTGAGCTCACTAGAGCTATTTGGAGAAAGCTGTTGACATGGATTAAATGGTCGGAGTATACCACAAATTCTTGGGACACACTTGAATTAGATCATTGAGAAAACCAGAGGCAACACTCACATTGCCCAGTTCTCCAAATTGATGTATACAGAATATAGTCATGCAGTGTGGATAGAAAGGAATCGAAGATTATTTAAGGGAAAAAGTAGAAGTTTTGAATACATTGCTAAAGACGTAGCTTATATGTGTAGTATGAGGGCTCCTAAGGCCATTAGCACTAGGATTCAACAACTTCTCTTTCTATGAAGTTGTGGCTCCTTTGAGTTTTTCTTTTTTAGTTAACAAACTGTGATGTAGTTAGTTATGAGCTGTAAATACCATTTGGTGATTAATAAAAATATAGTTAATTACCGAAAAAAAAAAAACATCAAGCTAATGCAAGCATTATTTTTCTCCAATACACTCTACCAAATGACCCCTAAATTAAAAAGGAGTGTATTTGTCACGCCCCAAACTCGAGGGGCGCAACTGGCTCCTAATGCCAAAACTCAGGCCCAAGCCGACCCTGCTGAACCATTTGCTACTAGCGCATGGCACCCACACGCAATCAAGAAAATAGACAAGTATATCTCGGCTTAAAACTAACCCTTCGGCCGGCAAGGCCCCTGTCAACTGATCTATAAAAGAAACAGCTACTCCCAGGAGATCATATAAATAAATAGTCAACTAGCACAAAAGTCCTGATTGGGCCGTCGAGGCCATCATGATATCTATACCAAAACTAAAAGCAGGTATATATCAATACAATATATCAAACAGCTCACAAGCTTTAGCAAACCAACAACATAGGCCAATATGGCTATAACGTAGCTATACACCTCACACACTAGTATACAAGCCTCTAAAAGTAGTAAAGATTAGCGGGACAGGGCCCCAGCCTACCCATAAAGATATATACAACAAAAGGTAACAAACCTCCCAACTCTGGCAGCTCCGGAGGAAAGGGGCTAGCCAACTGGGTAAAAGTCAATCATGCTGCTGAGGAGGTCTACTCGGTTGTCTGTCAGGACCTGCGTGCATGAATGCAGCTCCCCCAAGGCAATGGGGCGTCAAAATAATGTACAGAGTATGAAAGACAATAGACTATGAGGAGGTATCCTGATATACTGGAATAATCTAATAAATAAATCAAGGATAAGATAAGTGTACTGACCTGCTCCTAAATCTAAACTTATCAAAAATAATAAAACAACAACCTAATCAATCCCCCATAAGCTCGGTAGGTACAAACAGCACACAAGACCACCTACCAGGCCACCATAAGCCCTAAAGGTGCCAAGAAACCTATATACCCTTATCGGTAGTCCCCTAGCCCCATAGGCAGTCACATAGCCCTCTTAGGCATCAACATAGCTTATAGACAACTCATAGCCCTCTTAGGCAACAACATGACCCTGTAGGAAGCACATAGCCTTCTTAAGCGTCAATATAGCCCTGTAGGCAACTCATAGCCCTTCTAGGCATCAATATAGCCCCGTAGGCAACTCATAGCCCTTTTAGGCATCCATATAGCCCTGTAGGCAGAACATAGCCCTTCTAGGCATAGATCACATTCCTGGAGCTAACCACAATAATCCCAAGGGCAACAATAACAATCCAATAGCTAAAAGCGAGCTATTTAGTTATAAGCAACCTATACAAATAGCCTCTAAGTCGGTCCAACATAGGGACGCTACTAACTAAATGAGAATCCCGACAAGGGAGGATTATATAAACTCGAGCAGCCAACAATCAACAATAATGGCTACGAGTGTAACAAGGATAACAACCCAATTACATTGCTGCTAAGCTTTAAGGAAACATGTCGTAAGTAGGGAATAGCCTTAACATACCTTTTTCGCTGAATTCACGTGGCCTAACGACTTTTACTCATAACTCCCTCGATACTACAACAAGGTAGGACTATAATCAACACACAAAAATATAAGATACCATGACTATACGATAAAAGATATGTATTTCCGTCGCAAATTGCTATTTGCTGCTTATAAAAGCTAGAGTCGGTCAAAGAAGGGTCTTACCTCGATCTTAAGGTCGTAATATGCCTCAAAACCTTCAAATATATCCAAACCCTTGCTGTCCCAACACTTAAGTGTGATACGCTACGAAATTGATAAAACAAATTATACCACGATGATGAGCCCAACGTGTAAAACAACTTTTGTCAAGGACTTAAGTCGAGAAAATCTATACTTTAGTTGATCCTAGAAATGGGTTTCTCTATATTTTCTTGGTTCTTAGCTAAAAATGAAGAAAAGGTTCGAAGAAGAAGATATATGTAAAGTTCCACCGACCTAGGGCCTCACCTCACGTGCCTGCTTGTGCAGTCCCACGAAAACGCAAATATCTCTCTATTCTGAAGTCGTATGAGCAAACAGTTTAATGCGTTGGAAACTAGACTCGTAGACCTTCGATGCAACAGGTTGTGGGCCCCAGAACTCTTTATAGATTGGGAGAAAACCTCCGAGACATTTGACCCAAATTTCAGAGAAATCTTAAAAAAGGAACTTACGATAACTTCCGCCAACTTTTATTTTGCCACTTACTTAACTTCAAAACTTGAGATACAACCCTTGAACACTTAAAATATGACATACCACATCATTTTTAATTTATTACTCACCCTCCTTGTCTTTCCACGAAGATATGAGTTAATTTAGACGTTTTGAAAAGTCGGCGTGTTACAGTATTAACCTCATAATATATGAAAATATATAATTCGTTTAAGCTCCGATCTACTAAAATCCATAATGTGATTTTCTTATTTGTAAATGTGATATAAATCATTTTCGTTATACAAACACATTATTTAAGGAAAAATATTCAAAAGAACAAGGACTCATGAATAATTTAAAATTATAAAAATCATAACATTTGAATAAGAATAATAAATTGAATTAAGACTCTTTCGTAAAAATTTTTAGCACTCAATATTTTAAAGAATATATTTTATAAATTTGATAAGTTATTTCGTAATTGAGCTAAGCGCGATCAAATTCACTAGTTAGATATAATAATGATGACACCATGAAAGTTATGGACCAATAAACATCATTGTCAATTTCAAAGAAACTGATCGGAAAATTATACGAGATTTATAGAAAAGCTATATATTACTATGACAATCAAAGCTTAGTTGAAATAGAACTCTTTCTAAAAAGTGGCTACGTAAACTAGGTGTATTTCTAATATTTGTAATACAATTTTTGTATCATTGTGTTTGCAATTTGAATAAATTTAAAGACTTCTAACCTTGAATTTTATTAATTATTGTCTTATATTAAATACAAATCTTTTTGTATTGCAAGTCTATTTTTGGTTACCATAGAATTTCATTTTAAAAAGCTTTAACAAACTTATAATTTCCACAATTTTAATAAATAATTTTGTACTTAGCTAATTTTTTTAGTTTAACTTGCTTCATATTTTGAGTGGATTTTTTTTTTTTTAGTATCACTTAATTAAAGAAACTTTTATATAGGTACTAAAAAATCAAAATTTCAAAAAATCTTTAGCAAGTAATTAAAATCATAACTTACAATTTTGGACTTATAATATATAATTTAAATAATTTTTTCAAAAAAATTATAAACAATTTTTTCAAAAAAATTATAAACAATTTTTTCAAAAAAATTATAAACAATTTTTTCAAAAAAATTATAAACAATTTTTTTTCCGGCCCATCTCGTTTCGTTTCATAGTAGGATGGGAAGTACCCATCCTCGTTCTGATTTAATTTCTTCTCGCTTCATCTCATTCAGACTATTCCGTTGCACTTCGCCCTGTCCCGTGCCGTCCCATCCAGAGGCGAATCTAGAATTTCAAGAAGACGGGTGCATCATTGTCAGGGACGGCTCTGTCCCTTTAAGAAAAAATGCAACTAATTTAGGCTTTCAAATTTGAGGGGCCTTATTTATTTTAGCAAGAATAAATATAGGTTTTTAATAAGAAAAATGTTAAATACATTTGCAAAATAAATAAATTTTATTATAAGAAAAAGTCATTAGAAGAAGTTTAAAAAAGGCTGAATGCAGAAACTCTTTTGTGAATAAAATAAAATGCAAGGTTGTGAAAATGCAGCATCTGGGAATCGATCCCTCAAAGTGGAAAACTGACACTCAAACCAGTGAACCATCTAGTTGTTTGTGTTCATGGGTTCCTTCAGTTGCTATTTGATATATTTTAAAAATTATACAAGTGATACATTGAATTTTGTCGGATGACCACGGGTTCAGGTGACCCATTTTTTAAGCTTAAATTCGCCTCTGGTCCCACCTGCTAAACTTAAATCAAATATTATTTATAAAATTATAGTCAAACACAATTCCATCTCCAAACTTTAAAATTTTCAAATAAAGTCAAATATTATATTATATTGTAATAGTTTATAGTAGCTTGTTTATGGAATCTATCTATGCCATTATGTAATTATTTATTTAGAAATATTACCTTTTTAGAGCAATTGTGATTGTATGTTTGAGGTAAATTAGTCAAATTAAGTGATTTTGTTAGTTTTTAAAAATTAGGGGTATAAATCACATTTAAGAAAAGTACATTCAAATTCTAAAATTTTTTAGCAAAAGGTATGTCCAAACACAACTTCAACTTTGAAAATTTTAAATAAAGTGATTATTTTTTTTTTGAAAATTAAGAAGTTATATCATACTTTGCACTGTTAAGCCGTTAACTACAAATTTCAAACTCCCTAGGACCCCAATCGTTAATCAATAATTCGATACTAATATGCTAATAAATCTATTTTATAGTTGGATTACCAATTATAGTTCGATTTTGAACGATCATAAAAACTATATATCATTAAATATTAATAATAATTTGTCATATTTTCAAAAGTTTTGTACATACATTCAACATGAGAAAAAAATAATACTTGAACTTGCTGGTTGAGGATAGACATAAAGGTGCAATTTGGTGCAGATATTGTTGTAATATCTCATAAATTCTTGGATATTCAATTTAGTGATCATAAAGATAACAAATATTATCTTCTCAAAGAAGTGATCTCAAATATCCCACAAACTCTTGGATATTTATAAAGATCAAAATCTCGAATATCTCATAACTCTTGGATATTCACAAAGAGATCATAAAAATATCTAATATAGTCTTTCTCAAAGAAATCTCAAATATTCCATAAATTCTTAGAATATTCATAAAGAGATCAAGGAGATCTAGAATCAAAGGATAAACAAATTTATAACTACAATATTTATTAATAAAACTTTATTTCATCATAAATAAATTAAAAAAAAGTAGTCGTAATTGGGGCAAAAGGTCGGAAACTCTAGCAATAATTATAGCTGGTTTGATCAATCTTTTAAATTAACTTATTTTTGAAGAGTATTTTTTTCAAATAATATTTTTGATTAGAAATCATTTGTGATTGACAAATAAAGTTGAAAAATACTTTTGAGTTTTTTTAAAAATAAAATAAAAATAACTTTTTAGGAAAAATAAATATTTTTGACCTCCAAAATCCAGGCAATTATTAGTAGCACATCATGAAAATTAATTGAAAAAATTTACCTAAATACACAACTCATTTAATCATATTGTCTAAAATTTTCTACCATTTGAAAAAATTACAAAAATTCCTACTCTCTCATAGTCTCGGATACATCACTTTACGCGATGTGTCGATCGAATACATCACTTTACGCGATGTATCGGTCGGATACATCACTTTATGTGATGTATCGGAACGTACACAATGTATCAGGGTATATGAAACTGATATGTGATGTATCGGGACGTTGAGGAATGTATCCGAAATCAGGACTCGATGTATCGGGACGTTTTGAGATGTAACATGTAATGACCCGGTTGGTCATTTTTAGAAATTTCCATAAAATTACAGTTTTACCTTCTCAATTTCAACCCCGAATAATTTCTAATTGAGTTTTGAAACCTGGTTTCGAAATTTAGGTAAAAAGTTGTGAATTTTGATAGTTTTGAGTTTGAAAGGCTAAAATTGCTTAAAAGGGATTTTTGAAGTCTTTTGGAGTTTCAAGTGTCGAAATAGAATCTTGTTGATTCCATCAATCCCGGAATGTCGAAATTGATCTAAGAGAGTTGTCGGTTTTAGATTCAGAGTCTTTTTAAGGATTTGAGGAAATTGTGGAATTTTAGCCTTTGGATTGACTTTGGTCAACATTCGGGGTTTGGATGGTCGGATCGAAATTCTGAGAGTTTCATTGGGCTCGGGGGATGATTTTAAGCCTAGGCGAGGTCTTGGTTAATTTTTTAGAGGTCCTGATCTTTTTTTGGCCTTTTTAGGCGATATGTTCATTTCTTGTGACTTTCATTTTGGGTCAAGGAGACCTCGAATTCGTGTTTCGATGGTTTCACTGTGTCCGAAATGTCAAGTACAATCAATTTGCATATATGGTTTGTGTGTACGGAGTTCCGGACGAACCCCGTGGATCTAGTTGATGCTTTGAGTGTTGGTTGATTTTTTGGTGCTTGAGTTATGTATCCTTCGCTTTTGCGATAGGCCTTCCGTTTTAGCGAATGATCACTAAAGCGAAGACCGAACTTTCGCAGGGTTCGCTTTAGCGATGGTCGCTTAAGTGTAGCCTGGTTCGCAAAAGCGAGACCCCTAGTTTTTGAGGGGTTCACTTAATTAGCTACATCAGAAGGGATTTATGCCTGTCATTTCCGGGGTTCCAGCCATTTTTTATCCATTTTGAGCTTTGCAAAGTCCTTGGAGGCAATTTTGAAGAGATTTCTTATGCTAAATCATTTGGGTAAGCTTTTGTGACCCTAAAACTTCATTTTTCATTAATGATTTATGGATTTTATATATCAAAACTTGAGATTTTGATTGACAATGGCACGGTTTTTCAAGAACTTGAGTTAATTTAATGGTGATTGTGAACTGATTTTAATTTTTTTTTCGAAATGGTTTTCACCAATGTGTTCCAAACGCCTTGGGTAATACTTTCAAGTAAAGATTTTTGGATTCAAACCTCATTTTCGAAAATTAGGTTTTTTGAGTTGATTGACCATATTTCAAAGAGTATGATGTGGGTGTTGTTATTTTCGGAATCTTATTGTGATTACTTGATTGAAATAGATTGTGTGGCTTTAGATATTGTTCGAAGAGGGAAGACTTAAATCTTGGATTGACTATTTGATTGAATTGAGGCAAGTGATCTCTTAAACTTTGTAATCTAGTAACCCAAAAGGGTTTGCCCGTTCTTTCTGCATAAACCCTATCGTGTATTTCCCTTCATTGTGTGTATTGAGGAGTAATGTGAATGAGGTGATGAGTTCATTATTCCATTTGATTAGTCTTGATGAATAAAAATGGAATTCATAAAACGGCAACATGTTGATCCTAATGCCTGTGAATTGCCTTGTTATGAATCCTATTTGATTGATTGATGAAATATTTTGATGCCGTTAATGTGAACTTGAATCACTTTAATTGTTGTCTCTTCTTTATGGTGTGAAATTGCTTATTTGCATCAAAATTATTGTGCACCGTGATGAGACATGTGGGGTTATGCCGAAGGAAAATGGTCTCGGCAAGTGACATGATATAAAGTTGAAGGAAAATGGTTCCGGCTAGCTAGTAACATGATATAAAATCGAAGGGAAATGATTTCGGCAATGATAATGTGCTGAAGGAAAATGGTTTTGGCAAGTAATGTGATATAAAATCGAAGGAAAATGGTCCCGGCTAGTGATATGATATAAAACCGAAGGAAAATGGTTCCGACTAGTGATATTATGCTAAAGGAAAATGGTTCGGGCAAAAGTTCACTATTGTGACTTGATGCATTTTGATACTTGTGATTGATCTACTTGTTACTTGTGATTGACATACTTGATACGTGTTGATAATTGGATTGCGACTATTGAATTGTGATTATTAAGCCTTATGAACTGTGTATTGTGGCGCTGTTAGGTTGGGCTGATTTCTATGCAGGTTGTAGTTTGAGAAGGTTTGATTGGGATGAGAGGAGTACCCGTTTTCTAGCTAGTTTTGCCTTGTTTATTTGGTTGCTTGCTGAGTACCATGTTGGTTGGTACTCACCCCTTACTTTTACACTTGTGTAGGTTCCGAGCCCGGTACCATATGATTGCTCTTCTTCTTCTTCTTCTTCTTCTTATCCTATTTATGTGGTTTGTCAAAAGACTTTTGAGAGGTAGATGCTTGTCATCTCGATGGGTCCTCTTGTTCCTTACTTTATGCGTTGTTCTATTTGAGAAACAACGACATTGAGACTTGTAATTATCTTTCCTTTCCACACTTAAAGTATTAGTGGCTTGTACACGTGACAACCAAGTTTTGAGGTTATAATAGAATGAATAAGTTTTCCGCTTTCATATTATTCTTGCTTTACTTTCGGCATTTCTTTCATTTCGTTGGGTTTGAGGCTGACTTGTCTAAGTGGGAATAGACAAGTGGGATCACGTCTATTTTTGGGTCGTGACATAGTAGCCGAGAGCCATTTTTTCAAATCCTCATCCAATTCAATTTATTTATTTATTATTATTATTATATAATTTATTCACTAAAATGATAATTGTTGACTTCTGCTGATGAAATACTATATCTCAAAAGTATCTAAAATTTCTTTTTGGTTTAGAAATTATTGCAAGTCTTCAACATCTTCTTTTTACTTTTTCAACACACTGTTTTTTTCCTCAAAAATAAAAAAACTTTTAACCATCAACAAAAGAATTACCACAAAATCAGGTTAGATCTGTTGTGTCATTTTCAATTATGCAGTATCACATGCCATAGATAAATATATGTGTGGATCCAAGAGGTTTTTGGGGTCCATTATCTTCACAACTTAAACAACTGATTTTACGCTTGAATTAATTGCAATCTTAAAGAACCTAAAAGTAGCTATTTGTCCCCCATCCCCATGGAAAAGTAATTAACTTAATTATGACTAGTTTGACCCTGTAAAAATTTGAAAATAATGTTTGCAACAATGGCAAATTGTAAAATGAGAATATATATCACTTAACATTCATAGTTAAAGCGATAGAAGTTTATTATATACACGATATATACCTATCTTACATTCATTTGTTTGATACAAACTTCGGCGAATCATTTTGTAATTCTAAATTTTTCTATTACCTTAAACAACTTTCAGAATTGCCTTGAATTTCACCAAAACTCAGACTATAGTGTCTTTTACTAATCAAAAAGAGTACTTTTAGATACTTCTAGATATACTCCCTACATACATCTTTACTTGTCTGCTATACTAAAAATAGTTGTCCAACAATATTTATTCAGGTTGGAAAATCACGAGATAATTTTCCCCTTTGTGTCTATTTTACTCTTGGTATTAAATATCATTCAATATATAATACATTTTCCAAAACATAAATTTAATAAATTCAAAGAATAATACATTAACATTGCCCCTATTATTTATTACTATTTCTTAAGGTGTATGTCAAAATAATAGTAGACAACTATCGTTGGACAAAAGAAATAATATTTAACAAGAAAAGGTGGAGTACATAAGAACAGGGTGGAGCTAAATTTATTAATTTTGGTCTAAACCTTGTAGTTATATTTAAAAAGTTATTGAATACAAATTAACAATTTAGAATTAGTAATTTAAAAAAATTCAAATGTTGAATTCATAAACTTCAAATCCTGACTCTGGACTCAACCTATAAGAGCTCAAAGTTTAGATGTACACAATGTTCCAATATATCTCCTAAAGGAAGAAAAAAAGGTAAAGAGAGTAAACATTCACATTTCAAAATTTTTTTCACACAAGAAAAAGAAGAAAAATATCTTCAAGTTTCAAGCGACAAATTAAATTAAAATAAAAGTTCATCTACAACACACACACACACACACACACACACACATATATATATATATATATATATATCAATATATCAATAAAGGTGATTTATGAAAGCCAAAGCATTACTAGCAAGTTTAGTAACATAAGAAATAGCATCACTAATCTTAGCTTTGACATCAGGATTTACTTTCCTATCAGAGAAACCATCCAAGCAAGAATTTGCATCACTTATAACAGCACTTGCATAAGTCTTGGCATTATCCCATTGAAAATCTTTGTCTGTATCATTAAGATGATTCATAGCACCAAGTGTTTCTTTCAACTCATACACTGCATCTTTCAAGTCACCAATACAATCTTTAATAGCAGCCGCCTCGTATTTCGTTATCCCTTTATTTTTTCCAAGCTCTGATACCATGTGAGAAGTGTTTTTTGCGCTATCTATAGCGATGTCAAGGGCAGTGTCACATAGCTTGATGGGGTTTGTTTGGACATAAGAGGCATATGGGAGAAGGGTTTTTAGGCAAAGTGAAGGGTATGTTGTGATGTTGCATTTGGATTTGATGTAGTTGGAATTTGTGTTGCCTTGTGCTTGGGAGATTGTGCATAATAGTAGAAGAAGAAGAATTGGTAAGAGGGTCTTGGTTAGTTTTTTGGAATTATAAGGACTACAATTTTCCATTGCTATATCTTTGGGATATTGGAATTGGAAATGGAATGTTGAATGTTTTGGAGTTTTACACAAAAGTGTAGATATATATAGAGAGAGTGTTCAATGTTAGGTGAATTCAATTTCTTTAAATTATACTGGTGTTTGAGTTAACTTGCGTGTATCTCAACTATTCCACCTAATATTTGTTACTCCCGCTGTACATCTTTACCTGTCCACTATATTAAAAATAGTAATTCAATAATAGTTGTCCAGTTGAAAAATCAAGAGATAATTTATCATTTTGTGTCTATTTTACCCTTGCTATTAAATACTATTCAATACTAATATATTTTCCAAAATATTAAATTTAATATATTCAACGGCTAATGTAATATTTATTCTATTATTTATTTTTTTTTAAAATGTGTCAAATCAATAGTGGATAATGTAATATTTCTTCTATTATTCATTGTTTTTAAAAATGTGTGTCATCTCAATAGTGGACAATTATTATTGGACGGAGACAGTATTAACTAAGGAAATAAACCCATATTTGGTTGAACTGCCTAATTAACCCTTTCATACTATACTTGTATTTAACCTCCCTATTTGCTAACCAATTTTCAACCTGCAAAATGGATGAAAAATGGTTTAGATGTGGGTTGACCGAAGAACCCACCCATTTGTTCCCACTTACGCTATTGGAAATTTTGATTTTAATGTTTGAAAAATATTGTATCATTATCATTTTTCGAACAAAGAAAATGATTATAGGATCGATTTTATTTTTCAAGAAACTGATCGTTTCATACATTTTGGTTGTCTAAGGTCAAGTAGACGAATGATTGTACAAGCAAGTTGCCCCAATTGATATGGTATTTGTAAATTTGGTTTCAATATTTATGATATGATAAATCGGTAATCATAGTTTGTTAGATGTTGACTTGCATATATGTAAGACGATATCTAACAAACTATGATTACTCATATAATAGAGAATTATGACATTGACTTTTCAAAAAGCATCTTAATTATATCATACTTATGACTTCAACATTTTAAGAAACATCTTAATTATATCATACTTATGACTTTGGCTTTTAAAGAAACATCTCAATTATATCATATCTACACCTTATACATGTAAAAATATTCAAAAGAAAGTACAAGTAATTTCATTATCAATCACACAAAAAGATATTTAAATCAAGATAAAATAGTTAGTCTCAACGTCAAAACAATTAGTTTTGTACTATATACTAATTAATTAATTAATATATATATATATATATATTACATTTTATATACTTCTGTATAATATTCGATATTTCGATAATATTTTTCAATACCATGTCTATTTTTTTAAAAATAAAATGCATATCAAAACTACTTTCACTGACACAAGTTCAGGGGCGGCTCTATGCTTTATAAAAAAAGGCTTACGCCTTAGGCCCCCAAATTTTGGGGGCCCCAAATTTTTATCAAGAATAAATTACGTGTTAAAATTTTTATAGAAAAAATTGATTATTTATGATTAA
>JAJOOB010016117.1:0-30005 GCA_029582485.1 Solanum tarapatanum
TGTAGTATATATTACATGTGACTTTAGATTGTATTCATCGTGTATTAGCTCCATTTGTTCATTCTGTCTTTTCTTGACTCTGTAAGAGCCTTGGGCTTATTGTGGGTACTGGGATTTATAATTTGGGCTTGTATACTCACTTGTGGTGTAGATGATCTTTCTTATTTTTGTTAGGATTGATACATTATGGCCTTAGAATAGATTGGAACTTTGATGCTTTAGGTTGTGTTTTATTGCCCTCGTAGTTATGATTTGTAACCAGTAGGGCTTGTATGGGGTCATTTTCCCGGTGTTGGTTCTTGTGACCTTTGTGACTTATCGTAGCCGAGTGTTGGTCATAGGTATGCTCAGTCATGGACTAGAGAGGTATGATTGGACGAGGGTGTTGTGCCATGTTCCCCCTTTATTGATTTGAGAGCTTTTCTTTGATCCCTTCGCTTTTTGTTTATCGGTAGGTCTATCATATCCTTATTGAGCTTGATTATAATTTTAGGCTCGAGGCTGTATGCAAGGACCAGTTGGATCCCATGTTAGTACCTCCACTTTTGTTGCGTGGTTTGTTTAACCTTATATTAATTTGACTTGAAGTTCTTTGGTTGAATGTTGATGGTGGCATGCATTAAATTGTTTGTTTATTCTCACGAGTTTTGTGGTACGATCTCGGCTCATGCATTGGCATTTTTACCATTCATTATGAAGTTAAGTTTACTCGGTTTTTATTCTCAACTTGTTTTAACAAGAGTCGTACCACTTGGATCACTTAACTTACTAATATTTGAGATTACGAGACTTCAAGGACGTGCTCCTTTTTCTACTTGAGATATTAGAGTCATTTGTGAGGTGCTTATTTTTTACTTGACTAGCCGGCGCATTAACACCTTTTCTTGCATTCATTTGGTCTTGCTAATGCCCCCAGTTTACTCTTTCTAGGTAAAGGCTGACGCACCTGGGAGTTTAACAACTGGTTGGGCGACCCCATTATTTGGTTACTCACAGGTCGAGGGTGTTACTTCTTGTTTGAGGCCGATGCTCACAGTTCAATCTTGTTACTTCTGATTTGAGGCTGATGCTTACGGTTTGAGGCCGTTACTTTAGGTTGAGATCAATGCTTATGGTTCGAGGTTGTTACCTATGGTTACAGGTTTGGATTGTCACTGATGGTCTTACTACTCGCCCTGCATTCATATGCATCGCCTATCATGTATATACTTGTTTGTTGATTGTACCATTAAGTTTATAGGGTTAGTTGGGTTATGTATGTTATTTGTACCTTTCGGGCTTATGGGGTCTGGTTAGGTTATTATTTGACTATAGTTTGTTCTCTTTTATTGAATATCTAATAGTTGTTAGGCTTTGGCTCTACAATTGTGTTTGTGAGTTCTCTAGATCCTTGGTAGATCCTCAAATTCTTACCCTTTAGACCCTATTTCTATTCTTTATCGCTCATCTACCTTAATATTTCCTATTTAACTACTTGTTCTATGCTTTCATTATTACTTGTTCTTTATGCTTGTGTTATCTTTTGAGGCCAGTCGATCGATGCCTAACACCCCGTATGCTAGAACTATCAAAATATAGAAAAATCAGAAGTTGCAGGTGCTGCAAACGGGGACCACCCATGGATCGTCGGTGGGGCCCAGGGTTAGCAACCTGTAGCCCTACCCTAGAAACCTGGAAAGAATTCATCCAAGGGTTGACCTACACCAAGACCCACGCATCGTAAGTGGGACAACAATCCGTAGTCCAGGCCTTGATCAAGAGCCCCCTCAGCAACCCTCCCAGACGCCGAACGACGGCTGACCAGGATGGATCGTTGGTCCATCTACGGTCCGTCAGTCTGTCCCGTCCTGACAGCTTTTAAGTCAGGGGTCGTGTGGTCTTTCCCTATGCGTTGGACCCCTAAACTATGTCGTTTAACTCCTAAACAACGTAGTTTTTGTCAGTTTTAACCTAGTAACTTTATAAGAACTTACCCTAACCATTTCATTCTAAAAGAAATCGATCAAACCAAGAAAAAGAAGAGAGAAAGCAACGACCAGACCCTCTCCAAGAATGCAACAAGTTTTCATCATTTTTATCCTCAAAATCGAAAGATTTCTTCGTGAAATTCATCTCTAGGTATGTGGGATTTCACTAGTGGGTTCCTTTCACCAATTAGGTCCCTAGAATTCAGTCAGATTCTTGATTCCTTTCATGTATATAGACCTAAGGTTTCTTAGCTGTTTGAAATTGTTGTGAAGTTAGTTGTTATAGTATTCCTAATCAGATTTTCATATTGTTGTAACACTGTTGCTTAGTTCCTTGCATGGAATTCCGAACCCTAGTTGTGTAGATTCGTTTAGTCTAATAATTACACTAGCTAGGTAGATAAATAGTTATACTTGCCTTGGTTGTCAAATGTTTCAGTACCAGTATTATAGTTGCATTTTTAGTTAGTATGTTAGAACATTGAGTTATTCAATATATTTCCGTTATGTTGTATTGTACATATGATAGGAGTAGACTTAACACAGAGTTGTACTAGGGTCAGTCCCCCTCATAATCCTAGAACTACATGCCCCCGTAGGTTTGTATGTCCCCTCTGTGGGCATTATATTTAGTGATCACGCCAGTCATGCCTTTATACCCTTGGAAAGGTATATTGGGTCTTCTCGATGGGGCATACACATCAGACTCCACATTTAGCTCATGTGGTTTTATGTCTGTTATCAGTAGCTCCCACAGTCAGACTCTCGTGCATTGATCGGGTTCCAGTTATATTTCAGTAATCAGTTTCAGCATGTTATGTACGTTGTCATTGCATACAGTTTAGTTCACATTTAGCATATCTCAGTATCTTTTATCATGTTCATATTATATCATCGCTCAGTATGCCTTGTTCAGTTATATGTTTGTTTAGTTGTACTCCATCCTGCATGCTCAATACCTTTCAAGTACTGACGCATACTCTGCGCTACATCCTCTCATGATGTAGGTTCATGTCTCAGCATAAAGATCACACATAGATCAGCTCCTGATCTCCATTTTAGCAGCTTCAGTGGTGAGTCCTCAAATTTCCAAGACAATAGACATGTTTCTATATTTATTCTTTTCTTTTCAGTTTCCAGTATTTGTTATAGTTAGTTGGGAGCATATCCCAGTATATTTAGTTAGTTAGAGGCTTTTTTCAGACATATACAGATTCAACTTTAGTATTTGAGTTAGTGTTCATTGTCTTAAACTCTTGCTCAGTATTTATATATTTAGACTTAGATTGGGTATTCCCCATCATTTAGTTTATCTCATGTTTAGCTTTTGCACAATATTTGTTTAAGTATTCTTATGATATGCCATCTCAGGGTTAGGTTGGGGTCACTTGTGATCCTAGGTCCCGTGTTTACGTTAAGGGGGCAGCCTCGAGGCGTGACAAAATTGATAATAAAGAATTAGGTTTAAGAGTCGTAGGATGCCTGAAAAGCCATACTAAGTAGAGTCATTTTCATGGGAGTGAAATGCACCCTATCTAATGAGAGGGAGGCTACGAAGTGTTTTAGGAAAACTTCACTTTATCGCTATTCTTATCGTGCGTGGGTATGATCTACCTTCTAACTTGTCGTTATGTGTTTCATATCATGCCTCCTTGTAGAGCCTACGCAAGGAATGCGAATGCCCACAACGCTAACGCTGTTCCTCCTGTTCCAGACCAGGAGGTTTCGAATGAAGAGTTTCAGAACGCTATTCAACTTTTGGCTCAGAGTGTGACCAACCAGAACAATCAACAACCCCAGTTCCTACTAACACTAATGTTGGGTCAGCATCATCCATGGTGTGAGACTTCGTCCGTATGAACCCACCAATATTTCTAGGGTCGCAGGTTGGAAAAGATCCCTAGAACTTCATTCATGAGGTCAAGAAAATCTTTAGAGTTATGAAAGTGACTGGAAATGAGAGGGTTGAGTTTGCGTCCTACCAGCTTAAGGATGTATGTCACATCTTGTTTACTATATTGAACGAAAACAGGGGTACATAGGTTGTTCCTATCACTTGGAAGTGTTTTAATGGAGCTTTTCTGGACAGGTTCTTTCTAAGAGGGTTGAGGGAGGCAAAAGCTCTGGATTTCATGAATTTGAGGCAAGGAAGAATGTCAGTACAAGAGTACGGACTCAAGTTCACCCAACTCTCTAGGTATGCTCCACACATGGTTGCTTATTCGAGGGACAAATGAATAAGTTTCTATTTGGAGTATCCGACCTAGTAAAAATATAGTTCCGAAATGCTATGTTGCTGGAAGATATGAATATCTCTAGGCTTATGATCATGCTTAACAAGTTGAAGGAGACAAGCTTAGGGAATAGGCTAAGAACAACAAGAAGGCTAGGACATGTAACTATCAGTACTCTCACCAGAAGTTGGGTGGTGTAGATCGCTCTCAGTTTTCGCAAAAATCTACTGCTCCAGTACCTTCATTAGCTAGTGCTCCATCCTCCAGGTTTCGACAAGATCAGAAAAGTAGGGCACCATGCTCTAAGTCTCAGGGAAGTGTTTCAGTTAATAGGACCTACCCAACTTGTCCAAAATGTGGTAAGAACCATCCAGGTGAGTGTCTTGCTGGGAAAGAAAGGTGTTTTTGATATGCTAAGTCTGGCCATAGGTTGAGGGATTTCCCTTCTTCTAAGTAGGGACATGGAGGTAACAATAGTATTGCTTAGTCTACAGCTCCAGCAGCACCAAGAAGTCACGAACTCAGTAGGGTGTTTCATTTGGTAAAGGTGGCGGTCTGCGCCAGAAGATGTTGTATGCTCTTTAGGCTTGCCAGGATCAGGAAGATTCTCTTGATGTGGTCACTTGTACGTTATGAGTCTTTCACTGAGATGTTTATGCTTTGTTAGATCCTGGGGGTACTATTTCCTTTGTAACTCCATATATAGCAGTGAAACTCTCTCAGAACCCTTTTCATTCTCTACCCCAGTTGCTGACCCAGTTATAGCTAGAAAGGTATATAAAATTGCCCTGTCACAGTCTCTTAGAAAGTTACCTCAGCATATCTCGTAGAGTTAGAAATGGTAGACTTTTATATCTTTATAGTGATGGATTAGTTACATTCCTGTTATGCCTTAGTCGATTGTAGAACTAGGATCGTTCGTTTTTCAGTTTTCAAGCGAGCCAGTCTTAGAATGGAAGGGTAGTAGCTCAGTGCTTATGGGTCGATTCATTTTTTACCTTAAAGACAAAAAAATTATTTCCAAGGTGTATATCTATCATCTAGTTTAGGTTAAGGATTCAAGCTCCGAAACCCCAACTCGCCTAAAAAGCCTTCTCCTCTACCTTTTCATAGGACCTACTGATTCGAATTTCATGGGCTAACAGTGAACTAATTAATTCATCAAAATTATAAGTAGATAGGTCCTTATTTTCTTCTGTTGCAGAAACAACATGATCAAAGCCTTTGGTTAAACTTCTCAACACCTTACTCACAACCGTTTCATTATTAACATTTTCACCATATGTTTTTCATGTGATTAACAATTCCAGACACTCTAGACTTAAATTCCTGCACATATTCTTTTTCTTTCATGGCCAAAGTTTCAAACTCATGACGAAGTGTTTGTAATTTCACAGTAATTACCTTTTTGTCGCCCAAATATTCTTGTTTGAGAGTATCCCATGCTTGTTTGGAATTCGCTGCTGTTGCAATTCTGGGGGAAATTTCATCATCCAATACCGATATGATGAGAAATAATGCCTTTGCATCTTTCTTGCGAGTCTCCCGTAGTTGATTGTCAGGTTGAGTCGGTGCCAGATTTGGATCAACATACCTCGTCTCCACCAAATCCCATTGCTTCTGGGACTTGAACATTGTCTTCATATTTAGACTCCAAAGATGATATTTCCCCCCTTTGAATATTGGAATCAGGGGCTAAGAGGAAGAATTGGAACTGTTGTCTGCCATGGACAGCTCTCACTCTATCGCCTAGTTAGTTTGATCTCGCATGCGTTAAGAGAGAAATGGTTGTTCTCTCTTGCCTTGCTCTGATACCACAATATGTTGGGGATTTAAAAGAACGTAGAGGCAGAGAAAATACAACTTTTAAAGTGTTTTTTGATTGCAACAGAAGAGGTACAACAATGGCCTGTTAAATAGGCCTATAACTAACTAAAATTAGCTAAAAATAAGCAAATAAAAGAGAGAGGATAAACATTCCCACTAACTCCACCCTATCAACTAGAAAGCAACAAATAACTTTATGCTAAATAACTGAACAATATTACTTTTTTACTAGCTAAACACTATGAAACAAATCGACTATTTTGAAGCACTATTCAACATAAAAGTCCTTCAATAAGCATTAAAACATGGTAATAATTCAAGAATTTGAGTCCAATGAGTCGGCAAAAATACCAACTCATCAATATAATTAACATGAAATCTATGAGCTTATAGTGAAAATGACAAGAAGAATATAAGACATCACTTTCATGTGCTCCATGGTCCTAAAAGAACATACTATGACATCAATCTATATATTGCTCAATTAGGTATATATGTGGCTTACATGCAATACATCAGTATAATGAAAAATACTCTTTTTAGTGATTATCGGTTATTATATATTTTTTCTTCCTATACACTTGAAGAAAATACCTAAAAATTAAAGTATGCAAAACAAATAAGAATAAACATACAATCACGTACATACAGTAAGAATATGGAATATAACTTTAATTAAAATTCATCCAACTCTATAAAAGATTTTCTCATTCCGTCGGAGTGGGAAACATAAAAGGTCTAATTTAATATTTTTGACAGACACATATTATGAAGTTCAAACATATGATTGAAAGTTGTAAGAGACATAGTTTATAAATTAGAAAATAATATTTTGAGTAACACTTTAATCTAGATTGAGATATTCATCAAGAGGCTAATACTGATTAGAATATTGTACTATACTGAACAACCATAACCCTTACTTTACCTACAACTATACCCTCCTTTTGGAGCTCATAAATTATGATATTTACTTAAGAAAAATATTCGTTTGAGCTGTGAAATAGTGATTTTCATCAGGTTAGAGGTTTGGATGGTCGTTGATGGTCCCACTACTTACCCTACATTCATACGCATCACCTATGAGTAATATACTTTTTTATTGACTGTATCCTCTAGTTTATTGGGTCAGTTGGGTTATGTTTGTTGTTTGTACCTTCCAAGCTTATAGGGTTCATTTAGGTTATTATTTGATTATATTTTGTTATCTGATATTGATTATATAATAGAATATAGGCTTTGGTTCTAGAATTGTGGTTGTTAGTTCTGTTGATCCCAGGTAGTTGGTTGTATCATAGTTGCTTGTGAATAGGTTGTTGGCTTATGCTCCAGGTTTGTTCTTTACTCGACTTCTTACCCCTTGTACCTTATTTATATTCCGTATTTCTTATGTACCTTAGTAGCTCATGTTTAGTTACTTATACTATGTTTTCCTTATTACTTGTTATTTATGCTTATTTTATCTTTTCAGCTGAATTGAATGATGCTTACTAAGTACCATTTTTGGTACTCATACTACACTTCTACTCCCATCAAATCATAGTTTGAGTTATCGTTGTTGATTTGTAGTAATGTGAAGCATCTTGGACTTTCAGAGACTAGGGTGAGCTCCTAGCCTTTGAAGTTTTCGATTTCCGTCTATTTTTGGCTAGGCTTAGTCTTTATATGATATAGAGAGACAACGTGTACTTATCTTATATCTGTAAAAACATTGTACTCTTATTTTGGAGTAGATGCTCGTTTACTGACTGATGCCAGGTCTTGGGATGGTTTCTTGTATTGCATTTATGTTGATTACCCTTTCTTTGCATTGTTATAAGCTTTCTAATTTTTTTGTGACTTTATCTTTGTAGTCCGTTTCTCATGACTCTAGACTAAGGGTTAGTCTTACCCACTGGTAGGGGTGTAGTAGGTGCCATCATGATATAAGAAATTAGTCGTGATAGTTTGGTATTAGAGCTCTAGGTCGAGCGTCATCTTTTGTATGAGAGAAAATGCCTAGTAGAGCCATGTAGATAGGTGTGGAGACATAACTATCATATCTTCTGGAGGATATAGGGCATTATGAAGAAAATATATTATTGACTCCTTAATGTTTGCTTTTGTTTGAGTTAACCTCTAAAACTGCTTCTTCGAAATTCACTCTCTCCTAGAAGAAGCATCAGCACATCCGACCAAAGTTTCAGCACTTGGTCGATTAGAGGGCCTTAGTCGAGAATGAACCTTGTGGTCAGACGGATTTTTCATCATTATTGAGTCTCGGGGTAGCCCAGGCTTGGAAAAGATCATTTAATCTCTCGAATCCTTGAGATTTAATGTTAGGAGGCTCGAGTTTCTTCGAGGGTACACCTCAAGCAAGTGTGATTCTTGGTGCAGCAGGTACATTTCGTAGAAGAATTGGGATGACTGGTCCTTAGTAGGGTTCATCATCCATTTTAGAATATGTGTTGGGATTTTTAGAGTAGGTTGGGCATAGTCCCACATTGTTTTCTTCGGATTTAGGAGTTGAGTCAAGGGTTCATTAGAGTGTTGGCCTTTCCACTCTAGTTGATGTTAGATCATTTGATACCAACGGGGTCTACTTTTCCCTAGTTTATTAATCATTTCAGGGTTGTGGAACATGTGTGTCTTGAAAATTAGATAGTGGTAGGAGGCCTCACCATCAGTACAAATGACACAATATTCCACTTTAAAGTGGGTATCATTTCAATAAGGGTCATCTTCTTTCTCGACCTATATGTCGTTTTTTGATAGAATCTCAGGTTTCAGGGGGTTCTGAGGTAGGTTACGACACCTATGATAGGTAGTTTAGGCCAAACTTCATTTGGTTGTAATTGTAGACCTCCAAGTGTCGGGTCTTGTGTTACTCTAGTTGGGTTTACACACCAGGTTGCTCTCAATGATGGTTGGTATGAGTGTTGCGAGGTAAGGCACTCTGCCAAAGAGTGTGGCAGGAGCCGGTGCAGTTGTCTAGAAGTGGTTCTAAGTTTGGCAGGGTATCTAGGGAAGCTCATAGCATTCTTCATGTCGGGCTTCACACTACATCATTTTCTATAATTGTGGAGGGTTTGAACACTGGTCTAGGGAGTTCCCCTAGTGGGGGTTTATTTTTCAGGTATTGCAGATATATGATACTCCCTATGATAGGGTGATCGAACCTAATTGTATC
The DNA here is from genome assembly GCA_029582485.1 of Solanum tarapatanum. Taxonomy (NCBI): domain Eukaryota; kingdom Viridiplantae; phylum Streptophyta; class Magnoliopsida; order Solanales; family Solanaceae; genus Solanum; species Solanum tarapatanum. The sequence continues at coordinate 9,198 of JAJOOB010016117.1, forward strand.
TGTGGGGAGCATGACCATTGATCTAAAGCTTGTCGCAGCATAGGAGCATGATGAGAGGTATGAAATTAGACCAGTCTCAGGGTTTTTCCGCACCTTTGGTCAAAAGTTGTGCCTTTGGTGTTGCCGGTACTACTTTAGGTGTTCAAGTTGAGGTTGGGCATGATTTGTTCTATATTTCTATAGGGCCGCCAGAGGAAACTGGCTTTAACTATTCTTTCTTGGATGGGATTTTATGGTTTTACCTTGTTAGTTCTTATTTTGTATGATTTTGGTTTTTCATGCATATTCGGGTTTATTCAGCTTATCCTCTATCACTCTTTGTTATGGCACCTTGATTTGAGGTTTGTATATCTTGTTTGCCCTCTGTAGTTGATTTCTTTAATTAGTGGATCGACTAGGTTGTGCTACTTTGATTGGGAGTAGTGGTTGAGCAACTCCCTATGTCGTTGCCTTGATAGTCATGTTGTGATTGTGTCCTTGGGATTGTTGGTTTCCCTTTTTGCAGTCCTTGATGTACATATTTTCTGTGATTTCGATCCTTGTTTGATAGGTGGCTAGACATGATATTCCCCATTTGAAATTTGACCGTTATTAGGCATGGTTGGCTTGGGAGATTGGCCTCGTTGGCTGTCATTCCTTTTGAGTATTAGTTAGGAGATTGCTAGTTTTTGGAGTTCTCTTTTAGGTAGATGGCCTTCTTTAGTGTGGTAGTCCTCTTTTGTTGCTTCTTTCTTTGCCTTAGTCTTTTCTTGAATGGGGAGTTTTGTTTTTCTCATTCATTCTTTTTGGACTCATTTACTTCTTGAGGTCCTAGTATTTGTTTTTGCTAGCCAAAATCTAGAGGTGTGATCCCTTGTTGTGGTTTATTCTTGTTATTGTTGGTTCTTTGTTTTTGTGTTGATAGATCTTAATGTAGGTGTGTAAACTTGATTTAGAATGGCGGTGTTCATTGGTAGTTTCATACCTTAGCTCGGTTGGAAAATGGAAATTTGCTAACAAGGTTCATCTTCTGGATGTGGCCAATGTACTTTGTGGAATCTATGAGTTTGTTCTAGCTTATGATGTGTGGTTTTATTTTGTCATATTTGGTATCTTGCGTGGTTTGTGATGGGGTTTGGTTTATTTGGGATACTATCGGCCACCAGTTGATTATGATGATACACCACCTGCCAGCTTGGTTTCCCATACCCGCAGTGTTCGGTGTATATTTGTGGTGGCATGGTAGCTTGTGGGCACGTGGTGTCATTTTTTAAGAAGTTCATTTGCTTGGAGTATGTCACTAAAGTAGAGATCAGTTCAGACTTATCATTCACAATATGGTTGTCCTTCGCATTTGTGTGGTTAGCTTTAAAAGGTTGTGATGAAGATGGATTTGTTGGTCTTTGAGAGGTAGGAGTAGATTTTTGTCCTAGGTTGAGTTCCTTGTTTTAGAAGTTGTCTTTCTTCAATGTATATGTAGAGTATGTACTTCTTGCGAGGTTTATGTTATGGGGTCTTATTGTTGGATTTCAATTAGTGATGGAGATGTTCAAGATAGCTAAGAAAATCAGGAAGCCCTTTGTGGTTAGAAGATTTTAGATGTGGATCATAAGATGAGTATTTTGATTTTTTAGTTTGGTTGCATCTTCCATGGTTCTGTGTTTGCTAAATTTTGTGCTTTTCGTGTGATGTTGGTCTTCTTATATGAATCGGGTACTTTTTATCAAGTTTAGTTTAGTTGTGCGAGAGTTGGAGCCCATAAAGAAAATGGAGAAGCTTTTGGAGTTTTTAAGTTAACTTGAGGATTTACCTATTAGAATTAGTTCTTTATTGGTGTTGTGTGGTCCTAGAGGATGTCTGAGGGTCTGGTGGAGCACACAGACCCGGTATCCTTGTCTTTTTGTGCCATCAGCGGGTTACTATTCATCTACTTTCACAAACAAAAGTCCTTTTAGTAGTGAATGTTGTAATGACCCTTGAGCTCATTTTTTTAATGTTTTCTCATCTTTTCATTATTTTGAGATTTTTGTTGAGACCCGAGGTCATTTATGATTTGATGGGACTGACAGTCTGGTCACTAGGTTATTTGTTTGGTTTTTGTGGATGTTTTTGTGTTTTGGAACATTTGAAACATTTAACGGGTAGCTTCGATCAAAGGTTCACATAGACGGCTTCAAAATACAATTTTGACGGTTCCATCAATTTTAGAAGGGACATTTTAGGCTGGGGGAATGGTTTGGTCGAGCTTCAAGAATTACGGTGTGAGTTTGTACCGTTAGACGTTTAAACTTGGAAGCTTAAGTGAAAGTTTTACTTCAGTCAACATTCTTGGTAAACATGCTCGGATGAAAATTTTGTCAGCGCAATTAGCTCCAAAATGTCGTGTTTGGACTCAAATGACCTTTTGTGCGGTTCCCGAGGCTTTTGGTCTCACTTCGAGCCTTCTTGTAGATTTTGGCTAAAAATAGAACTGAAGTGTGAGACTCACTTTTCATTGAGATGACATCGAATGTAGGTTTCGATGATTCCATTGAGTCTGGAATAGTAACTTTAGTGGGTTAGCATATTTGGTTTATTTTTACCGGGTCCCGAACGAATTCCGAGTATCCGTTCAGAGAGTTTGAAAAATAGCTAAATATGGTGTTGTTGGTACATGCCTTTAATGACTAGAATTCAGAATTTTAGCAACTAGAAATACTCTTTTAGCGACTAGAATCTCTGTTATTTAAATAGCGAAATTTTTGCTTCAACCCTTATTTTAAAAACGTGATTGCTTGAGCTATAAAGCTCTGATTGAGCTAATTTTAGTTGCGTTGGTTTGGGTTTTAGTGTAGCTACAGGTTTGAATGTTGGGAAGTGTCGGGGACTCCCCGTTGAGTTAACATCTGCCCCGAAGGGGCTACCCAATTCTTTTTGTGTTCTTTAATGGTGAATCTTAGTGATTTTGTATATGTGGACTATTTTGGACATGGAAGTGAACCCCATTTTGGGGAACAAGCTCGATTATTCGAGTAAGACCTTTTGATCGAGTCAATTTTAGGATTTTCTGTATCGGTCTCACATTACTATTTTGACTCAATTTTTGGCCCGTCTCCAATTATTTCAATTCTAGTGTCTAAACATATGTAATAACATTGTCACCGATAATTTTATAGTGTGGTGGCGTTTGGAGGTGTTTTTGAAGTGGATAACTCTTGTGTGGTGAATTCGGAGCGCTCGTAACCGGGTTTGAGGTATTGTTCAATCTACTTTCTTGAATGAGCTTTTCAGATAATGTGTAGTATATATTACATGTGACTTTAGATTGTATTCATCGTGTATTAGCTCCATTTGTTCATTTTGTCTTTTCTTGACTCTGTAAGAGCCATGGGCTTATTGTGGGTGATGGGATCCGTAATTTAGGCCTATATACTCACTTGTGGTGTAGATGATCTTGCTTATTTTTGCTAGGATTGATACATTATGGCCTTAGAATAGCCTGGAACTTAGATGCTTTAGGTTGTGTTTTATTGCCCTCGTAGTTATGATTTGCAACCAGTAGGGCATGTATGGGGTCATTTTCCCTGTGTTGGTTCTTGTGAACTTTTTGACTTGTCGTAGCTGAGTGTTGGTCCTGGGTATGCTCCGTAATGGATTGGAGAGGAATGATTGGACGAGGGTGTTGTCCCTTGAGTATGTTCCCCCTTTATTGATTTGAAAGCTTTTCTTTGATCCCTTCGCTTGTTGTTTATCAGTAGGTCTATCATATACTTATTGAGCTTGATTATAATTTTAGGCTCGGGGCTGCATGCAAGGACCAATTGGATCCCATGTTAGTACCTCCTCTTTGGGTGCATGATTTCTTTAACCTTATATTAATTTGATTTGGAGTTCTTTGGTTGAATGTTGGTGGTGGCATGCATTAAATTGTTTGTTTATTCTCAAGAGTTTTGTGGTACGATCTCAGCTCATGCATTGACATTTTTACCGTTCATTATGAAATACAGTTTACTCGGCTTTTATTCTAAACTTGTTTTAACAAGAGTCGTACCACTTGGATCACTTAACTTACTAATATTTGAGATTACGAGACTTCAAGGACGTGTTCCTTTTTCTGCTTGAGATATTAGAGTTATTTGTGATGTGCTTATTTTTTACTTGACTAGCCGGCGCGTCAACGCCTTTTCTTGCATGCATTTGGTCTTGCTAATTCCCCCAGTTTACTCTTTCTAGCTAAAGGCTGACGCACCTGGGAGTTTAACAACTGGTTGGGCGACCCTATTATTTGGTTACTCACGGTTCGAGGTTGTTACATCTTGTTTGAGGCCGATGCTCACAGTTCAAGCTTGTTACTTCTGATTTGAGGCTGATGCTTACGATTTGAGGCCGTTACTTTAGGTTGAGATCAATGCTTATGGTTCGAGGTTGTTACCTATGGTTAGAGGTTTGGATTGTCACTGATGGTCTTACTACTCGCCCTGCATTCATATGCATCGCCTATCATGTGTATAGTTTATGGGGTGAGTTGGGTTATGTATGTTATTTGTACATTTTCGGCCTATGGGGTCTGGTTAGGTTATTAATTGACTGTATTTTGTTCTCTTTTATTGAATATCTAATAGTTGTTAGGCTTTGGCTCTATAATTGTGTTTGTGAGTTCTATAGATCCTTGGTAGATCCTCAGATTATTACCCTTTAGACCCTATTTCTATTCTTTATCGCTTATCTACCTTAATATTTCCTATTTAACTACTTGTTCTATGCTTTCATTATTACTTGTTCTTTATGCTTGTGTTATCTTTTGAGGCCAGTCGATCGATGCCTAACACCCCGTACGCTAGAACTATCAAAATATAGAAAAATCAGAAGTTGTATGTGCTTCAAATGGGGACTAACCACGGACCGTAGGTGGGGCCCGTGGTTAGGCACCTGTAGCCCCAACCTAGAAACCTAGAAAGAATTCATCCAAGGGTCGACCTACGGCAGGACCCACGCACCGTAGGTGGGGCCACAATCTGTGGTCCAGGCCTTGGTCGAGAACCCCCTCAGCAGCCCTCCCAGACGCCGAACGACGGCTGACCAGGATGGATCGTCGGTCCATCCATGGTCCGTCAGTATGTCCCGTCCCGACAACTTTTAAGTTAGGGGTTGTTTGGTCTTTCCCTATGCGTTGGACCCCTAAACTATGTAGTTTAACCCCTAAACAACGTAGTTTTTGTCAGTTTTAGCCTAGTAACTTTATAAGAACTTACCCTAACCATTACATTCTAAAAGAAATTGATCAAACCAAGAAAAAGAAGAGAGAAAGCAACGACCAAACCCTCTCCATGAACGCAATAAGTTTTCATCATTTTTATCCACAAAATCGAAAGATTTCTCCATGAAATTCATCACTAGGTATGTGGGATTTCACTAGTGGGTTCCTTTCACCAATTAGGTCCCTAGAATATAGACAGATTCTTGATTCCCTTCATATATCTAGACCTAGGGTTTCTTGAATGTTAGAAATTGTTGTAAGGTTAGTTGTTATAGTATTCCTAATCAAATTTTCATGTTGTTTTAGTTGCTTAGTTCCTTGCATGAAATTCCGAACCCTAGTTGTGTAGATTCGTTTAGTCCAATAAATACACTATCTAGGACAGATAAACAGTTATACATGCCTTAGTTTTCAAATGTTTCATTACCAATATTATAGTTGCATTTTCAGTTAGTATGTCTGAACATTGAGCTATCCAATATATTTCCGTTATGTTGTATTATACATATAATCAGTTAGGACTAGACTTAACATAGAGTTGTACTAGGGTTAGTCCCCCTCATAATACCAGAACTACGTGCCCCCGTAGGTTTGTAAGTCCCCTCTGTGGGCATTATATTTAGTGATCACGCCAGTCATGCCTTATACCCTTGGAAAGGTATATTGGGTCTTCTCAATGGGGCATATACATCAGACTCCACATTTAGCTTAAGTGGTTTTATGTTGGTTATTAGCAGTTCCCACAGTCAGACTCTAGTGCATTGACCAGGTTCCCAGTTATATTTCAGTATTCAGTTTCAAAATGATATGTACGTGGTAATTGCATTTAGTTTAATTGACATTTAGCATATCTCAGTATCTTTTGTCATGTTAAGATTATATCATAGCTCTGTATGCCTTTTTCAGTTGTATGTTTGTTTAGTTGTATTCCATCCTGCATGCTCAATACCTTTCAAGTACTGACGTATACTCTGCACTACATCTTCTCGTGATGTAGGTTCAAATCTTAGCATCAAGATCACGCATTGATCGTCTCGTGATCTCCATTTTAGCAGCTTTAGTGGTGAGTCCTCAATTTTCCAAGACAGTAGACATGTTTCTATATTTATTCTTTTCATTTCAGTTTCCAGTATTTTATTATAGATAGTTGGGAGCATATCTCAGCATATTTATTTAGTTAAAGGCTTTTTTCAGACATAGACATATTGAACTTTAGTATTTTAGTTAGTGTTCATTGTCTTAAACTCTTGCTCAGTATTTATATATTCAGACTTAGATTGGGTATTCCCCATAATTTAGTTTATCTCATGTTTAGCTTTTGCACAATATTTGTTTAAGTATTTTTATGATATGCCAACTCAGGGTTAACTTGGGGTCACGCGTGATCCTAGGTCCCATGTTTACGGTAAGGGGTAGCTTCAAGGCGTGACAAAATTGATAATAAAGAATTAGGTTTAAGAGTCCTAGTATGTCTGAAAAGCCATACTAAGTAGAGTCTTTTTCATGGTTGTGAATATCACCCTATCTAATGAGAGGGAGGCTACGAAGTGTTTTGGAAAAACTTCACTTTATTGCTATTCTTATCGTGCATGGGTATGATCTACCTTTAGATCATGCCTCCTTGTAGAGCCTACACAAGGAATGCGAATGCCCACAACGCTAACGCAGTTCTTCCTGTTCCAGACCATGAAGATTCAAATGCTGAGTTTTAGAACTCTATTCAACTTTTGGCTCAGAGTGTGACCAACCTGAATAATCAACAGCCCCAGTTCCTACTAACACTAATGTTGGGTCAGCATCAACCATGGAGTGAGACTTTGTCCGTATGAACCCACCTATATTTCTAGGGTCGCATGTTGGAGAAGATCCCCAGAACTTCATTGATGAGGTCAAGAAAATCTTTAGAGTTATGAAAGTGACTAGAAATGACAGGGTAGAGTTTGCGAACTTCCATCTTAAGGATGTAGCTCACTTCCTGTTTACTATATTGAAAGAAAATAGGGGTACATATGTTGTTCCTATCACTTGGTAGTGTTTTAATGGAGCTTTTCTGGACAAGTTCTTTCTAAGAGGGTTGAAGGAGGCAAAAGCTCTGGAGTTCATGAATTTGAGGCAAGGTAGACTGTTAGTCCAAGAGTACGGACTCAAGTTCACCCAACTCTCTAGGTATGCTTCAGATATGGTTGTTGATTTGAGGGACAAATGATTAAGTTTCTATTTGGAGTATCCGACCTAGTAAAAATAGAGTGTCGAAACGCTATGTTGCTGGAAGATATGAATATCTCTAGGCTTATGACTCATGCTCAACAGGTTGAAGGAGACAAGCTTAGGGAATAGGCTAAGGACAAGTAACTATCAGTACTCTCAGCAGAAGTTGGGTGGTGTAAATCGCTCTCAGTTTTAGTAAAAATCTATTGCTCCAGTACCTTCATTAGCTAGTGCTCCATCCTTCAGGTTTCGACAAGATCAGAAAAGTAGGGCACCAGGCTCTAAGTCTCAGGGAAGTGTTTTAGTTAATAGGTACTACCCAACTTGTCCAAAATGTGGTAAGAACCTTCCGGATGAGTGTCTTGCAGGGAAATAAAGATGTTTTGGATGTGCTAAGTCTGGCCATAGGTTGAGGGATTGCCCTTCTTCTAAGTAGGGACATGGAGGTAATAATAATATGGCTTAGTCTACATCTCCAACAACACCAACAAGTCGCCAACTCAGTTGGGTGTTTCATTTGGTAAAGGTGGCGGTCAGTGCCAGAAGATGTTGTATGCTCTTTAGGCTCGCCAGGATCAGGAAGATTCTCTTGATGTTGTCACTTGTACGTTATGAGTCATTCACTTAGAAGTTTATGATTTGTTAGATCCTGGGGCTACTATTTCATTTGTAACTCCATGTATAGTAGTGAACTTTGGTGACAGTCCAGAAACTTTGTCAGAACCCTTTTCATTCTCTACCCCACTTGAAGAAAATACCTAAAAATTAAAGTATGCAAAACAAATAAGAATAAACATACAATCACGTACATTCAGTAAGAATATGGAATATAACTTTAATTAAAATTCATCCAATTCATTAAAAGATGTTCTCATTCCGTCGGAGTGGAAAACAAAAAAGAAAGTCTAATTTAATTTTTTTGACAGACACATATTATGAAATTCGAACATATGACTGAAAGTTGTAAGAGACATAGTTTATAAACTAGAAAATAATATTTTGAGTATCACTTTAATCTAGATTGAGATATTCATCAAGAGGATAATACTGATTAGAATATTGTACTATACTGAACAACCATAACCCTTACTTTACACACAACTATACCCTCCTTTTGGAGCTCATAAATTATGATATTTACTTAAGAAAAATATTCGTTTGAGCTGTGAAACAATGATTTTCATCCTTCGCATAAGACTGAAGTCACAAATATCTTGAAATTCTAAAAAACATTAATCGTAAAATTCAAAAGCAAAAACATACCCAAAATTCTACTCTCCGCTTTGGTAGCGTCATTTATTTAACCTTATATTTTTGTTTGACTTGGAGTGCCTTGTTTGAATGCTAGTGATAACATTTATTGCATTCTGTTAATTCTCATGAGTTTTGTGGTACGATCCCTGCTCATGCATTGGTATATTTACCATCATGATGAAATAATATTTTACTCGGATTTTATTATAAATTGGTTTTAACGGGAGTCGTACCACTTGGATCACTTGACTTACTATTTTTTTATACTATGAGGCGTCAGGAACATGCTCCTTTTTCTACATTATAAATTAGAAATATCTAGGATGTTCTTAATTTTTACTTGACTAGCTTGTGCATAAACGCCCTTTATCGCATGCTTTTTGTCTTGTTGGCACCCTAGGTTTACTCTTGCTAGCTGACGCCCCCTAGAGTTTACTAGCTAGATGGGCTGACCTATTATTGGTTACTCACAGTTTGAGGCCATTAGTTCCGGTTTGAGGTTGATGCTCATGGTTCAAGACCATTTCTTTTCATTTGAGATTGATGCTCACGGTTCGTGGTTGTTACTTCTGGTTCAAGATTATTACCTCAGGTTAGAGGTTTGGATGGTCGTTGATGGTCCCACAACTCACCCTACATTCATATGCATCACCTATGAGTAATATACTTTTTTATTGATTGTATCCTCTAGTTTATGGGGTTAGTTGGGTTATGTTTGTTGTTTATACCTTCCAAGCTTATGGGGTTCATTTAGGATATTGTTTGATTATATTTTGTTATCTGATATTGATTATTTAATAGATGATAGGCTTTGGTTCTAGAATTGTGGTTGTGAGTTCTCCTGATCCTAGGTAGTTGGTTGTATCATAGTTGCTTGCGAATAGGCTGTTGGCTTATGCTCCATTTTTGTTCTTTACTCGACTTCTTACCCCTTGTACCTTATTTATATTCCCTATTTCTTATGTACCTTAGTATCTCATGTTTAGTTACTTATACTATGTTTTCCTTATTACTTGTTGTTTATGCTTATTTTATCTTTTCAGCTGAATTGAATGGTGCTTACTAAGTACCATTTTTGGTACTCATACTACACTTCTACTCCCATCAAATCATAGTTTTAGTTAACGTTGTTGATTTGTAGTCATGTGAAGCATCTTGGACTTTCAGAGACTAGGGTGAGCTCCTAGCCTTTGGAGTCTTTGATTTCCTTCTATTTTTTGCTAGGCTTAGTCTTTATATGATATTGAAATACAATGTGTACTTATCTTATATCTGTAAAAACATTGTACTCTTATTTTGGAGTAGATGCTCGTTTACTGACTGATGCCAGGTTTTGGGATGGTTTCTTCTTGTATTGCATTTATGTTGATTACCCTTTCTTTGCATTGTTATAAGCTTTCTACTTTTTGTTGTGACTTTATCTTTGTAGTCCGTTTCTCATGACTCTTGACTAAGGGTTAGTCTTATCTACTGGTAGGGGTGTAGTAGGTGCGATCATGATCTAAGAAATTAGTCGTGACAGTTTTGTATTAGAGCTCTAGGTTGAGCGACATCTTTTGTATGAGAGAAAATGCCTAGTAGAGCCATGAAGATTGGTGTGGAGACATATGTATCTTAGCTTCGGGAGGATATAGGGCATTAAGGATAAATCATATTATTGACTCCTTATTGTTTGCTTTTGCTTGAGTTAACCTCTAAAACTGCTTCTTCAAAATCCACTCTCTCCTAGAAGGAGCATCAGCCTATCCGACCAAAGTTTCCGCACATGGTCAGATTAGAGGGCCTCAGTTGAGAATGGACCTTGTGGTCAGACGGAGTTTTCATCATTATTGAGTCTCGGGGTAGCCCAGGCTTGGGAAAGATCATTGAATCTCTCAAATCCTTGAGATTTAGTGTTAGGAGGCTCGAGCTTCTTCGAGGGTACACCTCAAGCAAGTGTGATTCTTGGTGCAGCGGGTACATTTCGTAGAAGAATTGGGTTGACTGGTCCTTAGTAGGGTTCATCATCCATTTTAGACTATGTGTTAGGATTTTAAGAGTAGGTTGGGCATAATCCCACATTGTTTTCTTCGAATTTGGGAGTTGAGTCAAGGGTTCATTAGAGTGTTAGCCTTTCCTCTCTAGTTGATGTCAGAGCATTTGATATCAACGGGGTTTACTTTTCCCTTGATTTTTAATCATTTCAGGGTTGTGGAACATGTGTGTTTTGAAAATTAGATAGTGGTAGGAGGCCTCCCCATCAGTACAAATGTGACAATATTCCACTTTGAAGTGGGTATCATTTCAATAAGGGTCATCTTCTTTCTCGACCTATATGTCCTTTTGTGATAGAATCTCAAGTTCCAGGGGGTTCTGAGGTAAGGTGCGACACCTACGATAGGTAGAGTTTAGGCCAAACTTCGTTTGGTTGTAATTGTAGACCTCCAAGTGTCGGGTTTTGTGTTAATCTAGTTGGGTTTACACACCAGGTTGCTCTCAGGGATGGTTGCTATAAGTGTTGTAAGGCAAGGCACTATGCCAGAGAGTGTCGCAGACCCCTGTGCAGTTGTGTAGAAGCGGTTCTAAGTTTGGCAGAGGTATCCAGGGAATCTCATCGCATTCTTCATGTCGAGCTTCACACTACATCATTTTTTATAATTGTGGAGGGTTTGAACACTGGTCTAGGGAGTTCCCCTAGTGGGGGTTTATTTTTCAGGCATTGCAGACATCTGATACTCCCTATGCTAGGGTGATCGAACCTTATTGTATCTGTGGGGAGCATGATCATCGATCTAAAGCTTGTCGCAATATAGGACCATGATGCGAGGTATTAAATTAGACCCGTCTCAGGGTTTTTCTGCACCTTTGGTCAGAGGTTGTGCCTTTGGTGTTGCCGGTACTACCTTAGGTGTTCAAGTTGAGGTTGGGCATGATTTGTTCTATATTTCTATAGGGCGGCCAGAGGAAAATGGCTTCAACTATTCTTTCTTGGATGGGATTTTATGGTTTTACCCTTTTAGTTCTTATTTTGTATGATTTTGGTTTTTCATGCACATTCGGGTTTATTTAGCTTATCCTCTATCACTATTTTTTATGGCACCTTGATTTGAGGTTTGTATATTTTTTCTGCCCTCTGTAGTTGATTTCTTTAAGTAGTGGATCGACTAGGGTGTGCTACTTTGATTGGGAGTAGTGGTTGAGTAACTCCCCATGTCGTTGCCTTGATAGACTTGTTGTGATTGTGTCCTTGGAATTGTTGGTTTCCCTTTTTGCAGTCCTTGATGTTCATTTTTTCTCTGATTCCGACCCTTGTTTGATAGGTGGCTAGACATGATATTCCCCGTTTGAGATTTGACCGTTATTGGGCATGGTTGACTTGGGAGGTTGGCCTCGTTGGCTGTCATTCTTTTTGAGTATTAGTTAGGAGATTGCTAGTTTTTGGAGTTCTCTTTTAGGTAGATGGCCTTCTTTAGTGTGGTAGTCCTCTTTTGTTGCTTCTTTCTTTGCCTTAGTCTTTTCTTGAATGGGGAGTTTTGTTTTTCTCATTCATTCTTTTTGGACTCATTTACTTCTTGAGGTCCTAGTATTTGTTTTTGCTAGCCAAAATCTAGAGGTGTGATCCCTTGTTGTGGTTTATTCTTGTTATTGTTGGTTCTTTGGTTTTTGTGTTGATAGATCTCAAGGTAGGTGTGTAAACTCGAGTTAGAATGGCGGTGTTCATTGGTAGTTTCATACCTTAGCTCCGTTGGAAAATGGAAATTTGCTAACAAGGTTCATCTTCAGGATGGGGTCAATGTACTTTGTGAAATCTATGAGTTTGTTCTAGTTTATGATGTGTGGTTTTATTTTGTCATGCTTGGTATCTTAAGTGGTTTGGTTTATTTGGGACACTATCGGCCACCAGTTGATTATGATGATACACCACCTGCCAGCTTGGTTTCCCATTAACCGCAGTGTTCGGTGTATATTTGTGGTGGCATAGTAGCTTTTGGGCTCGTGGTGTCATTTTTTTAAGAAGTTCATTTGCTTGGAGTATGTCACTAAAGTAGAGATCAGTTCAGACTTATCGTTCACAATATGGTCGTCCTTCGCATTTGTGTGGTTAGCTTTAAAAGGTTGTGATGAGGATGGATTTGTTGGTCTTTGAGAGGTAGGAGTAGATTTTGGGCTTTGTCCTAGGTTGAGTTCCCTGTTTTAGAAGTTGTCATTCCTCGATGTATATATAAAGTATGTACTTCTTGTGAGGTTTTTTTTGTGGGGTCTTATTGGTGGATTTCAATTAGTGATGGAGATGTACAAGATAGCTAAGAAGAACCAGGAAGCCCTTTGTGGTTAAAAGATTTTAGATGTGGTTCATAAGATGAGTATTTTGACTTTTTAGTTTGGTTGCATTTGCCATGGTTCTGTGTTTGCTAAATTTTGTGCTTTTTGTGTGATGTTGGTCTTCTTATATGAATCGGGTACTTCTTATCAAGTTTAGTTCAGTTGTGCGAGAGTTGGAGCCCATAAAGAAAATGGAGGAACTTTTGGAGTTTTGAAGTGAACTTTAGGATTTACCTGTTAGACTGAGTTCTTTATTGGTGTTGTGTGGTCCGAGAGGGTGTCTGAGGGTCTGGTGGAGCACACGGACCCGGTATCCCTGTCTTTTTGTGCCTTCAGGGACTTACTATTCTTCTACTTTCACAAACAAAAGTCCTTTTAGTAGTGAATGTTGTAATGACCCTTGAGCTCATTTTTTTTGTTTTCTCATCTTTTCATTATTTTGAGGCTTCTTGTTGCGACTCTAGGTCATTTATGACTTGATGGGACTAACAGTCTGGTCACTAGGTTGTTTGTTTGGTTTTTGTGGATGTTTATGTGTTTTGGAGCATTTGAAACATTTAACGGTTAGCTTTGATCAAAGGTTCACATAGACGGCTTCAAAATGCAATTTTAACGGTTCCATCAATTTTAGAAGGGCCATTTCAGGCTAGGGGAATAGTTTGTTCGAGCTTCAAGAATTACGGTGTGAGTTTGTACCGTTAGGCGTTTAAACTTGGAAGCTTAAGTGAAAGTTTTACTTCAGTCAACATTCTTGGTAAATATGCTCGGATGAAAATTCTGTCAGCGCAGATAGCTCCAAAATGTCGTGTTTGGACACGAATGACCTTTTGTGCGGTTCCCGAGGCTTTGGTCTCACTTCGAGTCTTCTTGTGGATTTTGGCTAAAAATAGAACTGAACTGTGAGACTCACTTTTCATTGAGATGACATCGAATGGAGGTTTTGACGATTCCATTGAGTTTGGAATTTTAACTTTAGTTGATTACCATATTTGGTTTATTTTTACCGTGTCCCGAACGAATTTCGAGGATCCGTTCGGAGACTTTGAAAAATAGCTAAATCTGGTGTTGCTGTACATGCCTTTAATGACTAGAATTCAGACATTTAGCAACTATAAATACTCTTTTAGCGACTAGAATCTCTGTTATTTAAATACAGAAATATTAGCTTCAACCCTTATTTTAAAAACGTGATTTCTTGAGCTATAAAGCTCTGATTGAGCTATTTTCGTTGCGTTGGTTTGGGTTTTAGTGTGGCTATAGGTTGGAATGTTGGGAAGTGTCGGGGACTCCCCGTTGAGTTAACTTCTGCCCCAAAGGGGCTACCCAGCTCTTTTCGTGTTCTTTAATGGTGAATTTTAGTGATTTTGTGTATGTGGACTATTTTGGACATGGAATTGAGCCCCATTTTGGGGGCACAAGCTTGGTTATTCGAGTAGGACCTTTTATGGAGTCAATTTTAGGATTTCCTGTGTCGATCCCACATTCCTATTTTGACTCAATTTTTGGCCCGTGTCCAATTATTTTAATTTTCGTGTCTAAACATATGTAATAACATTGTCACCTATAATTTGATAGTCTGGTGGCGTTTGGAGGTGTTTTTGAAGTGGATAGCTTTTGTGTGGTGGATTTAGAGCGCTCATGACCGGGTTTGAGGTATGCTTCAATCTACTTTCTTGAATGAGCTTTTTAGATATGTGTAGTATATATTACATGTGACTTTAGATTGTATTCATCGTGTATTAGTTCCATTTGTTCATTCTGTCTTTTCTTGACTCTGTAAGAGCCTTGGGCTTATTGTGGGTGTTGGGATCCGTAATTTAGGCTTGTATAGTCACTTGTGGTGTAGATGATCTTGCTTATTTTTGTTAGGATTGATACATTATGGCCTTAGAATAGCCTGGAACTTAGATGCTCTAGGTTGTGTTTTATTGCCCTCGTAGTTATGATTTGCAACCAGTAGGGCTTGTATGGGGTCATTTTCCATGTGTTGGTTCTTGTGACCTTTGTGACTTGTCGTAGCCGAGTGTTGGTCCTAGGTATGCTCAGTCATGGACTAGAGTGGTATGATTGGAAGAGGGTGTTGTCCCTTGAGTCTGTTCCCTCTTTATTGATTTGAAAGCTTTTCTTTGATCCCTTCGCTTGTTGTTTGTCGGTAGGTCTATCATATTCTTATTGAGCTTGATTATAATTTTAGGCTCGAGGCTGTATGCAAGGACCAGTTGGATCCCATATTAGTACCTCCGCTTTGGTTGCGTTATTTGTTTAACCTTATATTAATTTGACTTGGAGTTCTTTGGTTGAATGTTGGTGGTGGCATGCATTAAATTGTTTGTTTATTCTCACGAGTTTTGTGGTACGATCTCGACTCATGCATTGGCATTTTTACCGTTCATTATGAAATACAGTTTACTCGGCTTTTATTCTAAACTTGTATTAGGGTCAGTCCCCCTCATAATCCCAGAACTACATGCCCCCGTAGGTTTGTAAGTCCCCCTTGTGGGCATTATATTTAGTGATCACGTCAGTCATGCCTTTAAACCCTTGGAAAGGTATATTGGGTCTTCTCGATGGGGCATATACATCAGACTCCACATTTAGCTCATGTGGTTTTATGTCGGTTAATAGTAGCTCCCACAGTCAGACTCTAGTGCATTGACTAGGTTCCAGTTATATTTTAGTATTCAGTTTTAACATGTTATGTACGTGGTCATTGCATTCCGTTTAGTTCACATTCAGCATATCTCAATATCTTTTATCATGTTCAAATTATATCATTGCATAGTATGCCTTGTTCAGTTATATGTTTGTTTAGTTGTATTCCATCCTGCATGCTCAATACCTTTCAAGTACTGACGCATATTCTGCGCTACATCTTCTCGTGATGTAGGTTCAGGTCTCAGCATCAAGATCACACATAGATCGGTTCCTGATCTCCATTTTAGCAACTTCAGTGGTGAGTCCTCAAATTTCCAAGACAATAGACATGCTTCAATATTTATTCTTTTCATTTCAGTTTCCATTATTTTTTATAGTTAGCTGGGAGCATATCCCAGCATATTTAGTTAGTAAGAGGCTTTTTTCAGACATATACAGATTCAACTTTAGTATTTGAGTTAGTGTTCGTTGTCTTAAACTCTAGCTCAGTATTTATATAGTCAGACTTAGATTGGGTATTCCCCATCATTTTGTTTATCTAATGTTTAACTTTTGCACAATATTTGTTTAAGTATTCTTATGATATGTCAGCTCAGGGTTAGGTTGGGGTCACTCGTGATCCTAGGTCCCGTGTTTACGTCAAGGGGGTAGCCTCGAGGTGTGACAAAATTGATAATAAAGAATTAGGTTAAAGAGTCCTAGGATGTCTGAAAAGCCATACTAAGTAAAGTCTTTTTCATGGGTGTGAATTGTACACTATCTAATGAGAGGGAGGCTACAAAGTGTTTTAGGAAAACTTCACTTTATTGCTATTCTTATCGTGCGTGGGTATGATCTACCTTCTAACTCATCGTTATGCGTTTCCAATCATTCCTCTTTGTAGAGCCTACGCAAGGAATATGAATGCCCGCAACGCTAGCGTAGTTCCTCATGTTCCAGATCATGAGGTTTCAAATGCAGAGTTTCAGAACGCTATTCAACTTTTGGCTCAGAGTGTGACCAACCAGAACAATCAACAACCCCAGTTCCTAGTAACACTAATGTTGGGTCAGCATCAGCCATGGTGCTATTCTTATCGTGCATGGGTATGATCTACCTTTAGATCATGCCTCCTTGTAGAGCCTACACAAGGAATGCGAATGCCCACAACGCTAACGCAGTTCTTCCTGTTCCAGACCATGAAGATTCAAATGCAGAGTTTTAGAACTCTATTCAACTTTTGGCTCAGAGTGTGACCAACCTGAATAATCAACAGCCCCAGTTCCTACTAACACTAATGTTGGGTCAGCATCAACCATGGAGTGAGACTTTGTCCGTATGAACCCACCTATATTTCTAGGGTCGCATGTTGGCGAAGATCTCCAGAACTTCATTGATGAGGTCAAGAAGATCTTTAGAGTTATGAAAGTGACTGGAAATGACAAGGTAAAGTTTGCGTCCTACCAGCTTAAGGATGTAGCTCACATCTTGTTTACTATATTGAAAGAAAACAGGGGTACATAGGTTGTTCCTATCACTTAGAAATGTTTTAATGGAGTTTTTCTGGACGGGTTCTTCCCAAGAGAGTTGAGGGAGGCAAAAGCTCTGGAGTTCATGAAATTGAGGCAAGGTAGAATATCAGTCCATGAGTACGGACTCAAGTTCACCCAACTCTCTAGGTATGCTCCACATATGGTTGCTGATTCGAGGGACAAATGAAGAAGTTTCTATTTGGAGTATCCGAGCTAGTAAAAATAGAGTGCCGAAACGCTATGTTGCTGGAAGATATGAATATCTCTAGGCTTATGATTCATGCTCAACAAGTTGAAGGAGACAAGCTTAGGGAATAGGCGAAGGACAATAAGAAGGCTAGGATAGGTAACTATCAGTACTCTCAGCAGAAGTCGGGTGGTGTAAATCGCTCTCAGTTTCAGCAAAAATCTACTGCTCCAGTACCTTCATCAGCTAGTGCTCCATCCTCTAGGTTTCGACAAGATCAAAAAAGTAAGGCACCAGGCTCTAACTCTCAGGGAAGTGGTTCAGTTAATAGGACCTACCCAACTTGTCCAAAATATGGTAAGAACTATCCGGGTGAGTGTCTTGCAGGGAAAGAATGGTGTTTTGGATGTGCTAAGTCTGGCCATAGGTTGAGGGATTTCCCTTCTAAGTAGGGACATAGAGGTAAAAATAGTATGGCTTAGTCTATAGCTCCAGCAGCACCAACAAGTCGCCAACTCAGTAGGGTGCTTCATTTGGTAAAGGTGGCAGTCAGCGCCATAATATGTTGGATGCTCTTCAGGCTCGCCAGGATCAGGAAGATTTTCTTGATGTGGTCACTTGTACGCTATGAGTCTTTCACTTAGATGTTTATGCTTTGTTAGATCTAGGGGATACTATTTCCTTTGTAACTCCTCATATAGCAGTGAACTTTGGTGACAGTCCATAAACTCTCTTAGAACCCTTTTCATTCTCTACCCCAGTTGGTGACCTAGTTATAGCTAGAAGGGTATACAAAATTTGCCCTGTCAGTCTCTTAGAAAGTCACCTCAGTCGATTGTAGAACTAGGATCGCTCGTTTTTCAGTTTCCAAGCGAGCCAGTCTTAGAATGGAAGGGTAATAGCTCAGTGCTTATGGATCAATTCATTTCTTACCTTAAAGACAAAAAAGATGATTTCCAAGGTGTATATCTATTATCTAGTTCAGGTTAAGGATTCAGGCTCCGAAACCCCAACTCTTGAGTTAGTTCCAGTAGTAAATGAGTTCCCAGAAGTGTTTCCAGAAGATCTTCCCGGAGTTCCTCCCCAAAGGGAAATTGACTTTTGAATTGATCTCCTTCCAGATTTCCAGCCTATTTCTATTCCTCCTTAGAGAATGACTCCAACTAAGTTTAAGGAATTGAAAGACCAGTTCAAATATCTTCTAGATAAGGGCTTCATAAGACCTAGTATTTCTCCATGGGGTGCACCAGTGTTGTTTGTGAGAAAGAAAGATGGTTCTCTCAGGATGTGCATTGACTATCAATAGTTGAACAAAGTTACAATCAAGAATAAGTATCCCTTCTCCCGGATTGATGACTTCTTTGATAAACTTCAAGGTGCCAGTCATTTTTTGAAGATAGACCTCATATCATCCTCAAATCAGAGTCAGAGATAGTGACATCCTGAAATCAACCTTTTGAACTCGATATGGTCATTATGAATTTGTAGTTACGTCATTGGGATTGACCAATGCTCCTACTACTTTCATGGATTTGATGAACAAGGTGTTCAAGAAGTATTTGGACTTGTTCGTTATCGTCTTTATTGATGATATCCTCATTTACTCTAGGAATGAAGAAGAACATGCGACTCATTTGAGGGTTGTCCTGCAAACTCTCAAAGATCGCCAGTTATTCGCTAAGTTTAGAAAATGTGTGATTTGGTTACCATCAGTTGCTTTCCTTGGGCATATAGTGTCTAGCAAAGGGATCTGAGTGGATTCTCAGAAAATAGATGCAGTACATCAATGGCCCATACCCACCTCTCCTACATTTATTAGAAGTTTCTTGGGTTTGGCTGGTTATAACAACAGGTTAGTGGAAGGATTTTCATCCATAACTTCTCCATTGACTAAGTTGACTCAGAAAAAGGTTAAGTTTCAGTGGTCAAATGAGTGTCAGAAAATCTTTGCAGAACTGGAAACTAGGTTGACTAGAGCTCCTGTTTTGACTCTACCAGAGGGTTCAAACGGTTATGTGATCTATTGTGATGCATCTAGGGTCGGCCTAGGCTATGTATTGATGAAGCGAGGTAAGGTTATAACTTATACTTCTAGACAACATAAGGTGCATGAGAAGAACTATCTGACTCATGACCTCGAGCTTGCAACCATAGTGTTTTCCCTAAAGATTTTGAGACAATACTTGTATGGTGTTCACGTAGATGTGTTCACAGACCATAAAAGCCTTCAGTATGTTTTCACCCAGAAAGAGTTGAATCTTCGCAAGAGGAGATGGCTTGAATTCCTGAAGGACTATGATATGAATGTGGTATATCATCCTGGTAAGGCTAATGTAGTAGATGATGCCCTTAGCAGACTATCTATGGGTAGTGTAGCACATGTTGAGGAAGAAAGGAAAGAATTGGCAAAATATGTTCACCGGCTTTCTCGCCTAGGAGTTTGCCTTATGAACATATCAAATGATGGTGTAACAGTTCAGAATGGGTCAAAATCTTCATTGGTAGCGGAGGTTAAAGAAAAACAAGACAGTGATCCTATATCGCTTCAATTGAAGGGTGCAGTTCATCAGTAGAAAGTTGAGGTTTCCTCCCAAGGGAGAGATGGTGTGCTTCTCTACCAAGGTCATTTAGGTGTTCCTAAAGTGGGTGAGTTGAGATAGCAGATCCTTATAGATGTCATGACCCAAGCCTACACCCTGGACGTGGCCGTCACTCGAGAACCATTGCTGGTCCTCAAGCGAACCCTCATCCTGACTTACTACAAGCGGAAGACTAACTCAAGCATATAAAGCTTAAAAACTGAACAAAAATTCATGAAACTCAATTACAAATCTTTAACTCAAATGAAAACCTCTGAATAAAAATAAATTATTCAACTCGCCATAAAATAGGCAACTTAAGTCTTTAAAACATTTAACAAAATAAATGAAAAGACTTCTGAAACTCTACTGTCTATTTATGAAGCCTCTAAATGACAAAGATGGAAGTCGGGACAAGACCCACAACCTCCTAACAACTGATATAACTAAAAGTAAAAGTGGAACCCTCCGAAAGCAAGGAGGCTCACCATAGCTAACTCGAACTCCGTGTGGTATCAACGAAGCTCCTATTGATGACCCTGAATACTTGTATTTGCATCCTGAAATGATACAAGCCAAATGGCTTAGTACGTGGAATGTATGAGCATGTAAGGGGAATTCTAAAGCATAACATAAGCTTCAACTTGATAAAAAGGAAACATACTTACCTCTTTTCAAACATACTCAACTCAAGGAATACTGAAGGATATTAAAACTACTCAAACTTACTCAACTCAGAAGTACTCAAGGATAAGATACTCAACTGAGGATAGTCAACTCGAAGGTACTCAACTCAAGATATTCAACTCAAGATACTCAACTCTAAATACTCAACTCATGATACTAAAGGATAAATCAATAGTAAAAGATGCAATATATATGGAAAGCTGTAAAACT
>JAJOOB010016118.1:0-20138 GCA_029582485.1 Solanum tarapatanum
AATCATGATAATTGACAACATAAAATATTTCAAAAATGTTGTATGTGGGTAGTCTTATTATGCCTTAAATAGCGTCAAAGAAAGTACAGGTTTGTGATAAAAAAACGTATTCCTTTATCCACGCAAACAATCGCTTCAAAAACTCGGTTATTAGCCCTAAAACATACCATTTATATTATTGGGCCCGTGCATAGGACGGGCAACATTATCTAGTGTATATTATAAAATGGTCTTTTTGGAGCTAATTCAATTAAATTGTCACCTAATTCAACATGTAACACTAATATATAGTCCTAAAACATGTCTAAGTACAAAATTATGGTCTAATACAACAATCTTCATCAACTCTATTAATTATTTTTATAAAGACTATCATCCCACTAGTTCATCTTACAATGACCAACTAAATCCATATGATAGTTATATAACATTCTTGTAAATCGTTGTTTCAAGTGTTATAGCATATTTCTATTGCTTAATTATGGTTCAAAGTACTAAAATTTGGTCCAATTTGACATTTTTATATTCCTAAATCGCTCAATTTATTGATTAATCGATCCTTGAAGTGTCATATGTGGCAACATATTCACGTTCTGTTGGATAAAATGCAACAGACATGTCATATGTGGCAACATATGTATATCATAAATGATCTTTTTGGGGATAATTCAATTAAATTGTCACTTAATTCAACATGTAACACTAATATATAGTCCTACTACATGTCTAAGTACAAAATTATGGTCTAATACAACAATCTTCATCAATTCTATCAATTAATTTTACAAAAACTATCATCCCACTAGTTCATCATACAATGACCAAGTAAATCCATCTAATAGTTATATAACACCCTTGTAAATCGTTGTTCCAAGTGTTATAGCATATTTTTATTGCTTAGTTATGGTTCAAAGTACTAAAATTTGGTCCAATTGGACATTTTTCCATTCCTAAATCACTCAATTTATCGATTAACCGATCCTTGAAGTGTCATATGTGGCAACATATTCACGTTCTGTTAGATAAAATGCAACAGACATGTCATATGTGGCAACGTATGTATATCATAAAATCTTTTTAGGGTTAATTCAACATGTAATGTAACAGATCATTCTAGAATACTCCACTAACACACACTCCACTCACTCTCACTCATTATAGAAGGGTTAATTAGGGTCCCCTTAATTCACAAAAAAAAAGCTCTCATTTTTTTATCTTCTTTCCTTTATTCTTTCTCCTCTCCTCCTCTCACACTCAAATTTTCCTGAGAAGATGTTACCACCATGGACAAATTTAAGTCTCTGCATGCTCTTGTTGTGGGTGATCAACGTAATTATGTTGTTCTCAGTTAATATGATGTCTTCTTCAAATGTGTTCTCGGTGCATGGGTGATGGTCGTTGTTTGTTTTTGTTGGATTTTGTCTAATGGAGGGTAGCTTCATCATTTGGTAAGTCTTCTTACTTTATATATAACATCATGTCTGTTGTAACGGCGTGTATGGGGTAGCTAACTATGGTTGTTTATTTTCCTGTAGGTGGTCTTGTGAAAGAGTGCATGAGTAGCTCTGATCCACCACCCTTCAAGAAAGAATGGTGATGCCCCTCCAGGTTTAATCGTTCAATGTTGACTCCAGATCCTCCAGTCAAGTCCTTTTTTGCTTGCTGAAGTAGTAGTATAAGGCTAGAGCATTTCAGATGTAATTTTTTGTTGTTTTTGTTGGCGTTAATGCCTTGTAAATATGGATATGTAGCCTAGTCTAGCCTAGCATGTCACTATATCAACTTTGAATTAATGGGCTAGAGCGTTTCAGATGTAAATTTTGTTGTTTTTGTTGGTGTTAATGTCTTGTAAATATAGATATGTAGCCTAGCCTAGCCTTGCATGTTACTATATCAACTATCAACGGTTGTTTATGTTTATGTTTATGTTTATTGTTTCCCAAGTTATGTGCTTTAATTCCTCTCTATTAATGGTGATATTACTTGCATGTACACATAATTGACATATGTTGCAACAACTTAAAAAACGTAAGTACTTTCTAAAAGTCATAGGCAAGCACAACCTCTAAAACTGGCCCAATCGGCCCATTATTTCATTTCTAGAAGGGATATATATATAAAATTAGGATTTTCATTTTCATTTCAAGAATAGGGTTTTCATTTTCTTCCTCGCCGCTTCGTGCTTTCTCTCTCTCTCTTTGCATGGATCTCGGATATCTAGAGTGCATGGGATATAATGATGTTTTTATTTCATCAGTCTTTTTTCTGTCAGTCTTTTCTGTTCTTTATTTTTTATCACTCAACTAATTTGATTAGCCTTTGGTTAAACCAAATCTCAACACTGTCATGTATTGTCAAATCAATGAAATCATTAATTTTGCAATATAGTGGTTGGGTAAGAATGAGTTCTTTAAATATAGATCAGTACTCTAGATCTAGATCTATTGAATGAGTTTGGTTTATTTTTGTTACTTTTAATATAATGTCAAATGCAATATTGAATCGATTTTGTAATGATGAAAATAATCCCATGTTGGGTGTGTGGAGACTTTCTTTCAATGCAAACTTCATGGTCGAAGGACAATCCAGGTCGAAGATTTTGGTCTTGTCCACGCTATCGTGTATGTACATTTCTACATCTTAGTCTAGAGACTTCTCTTTGTTTTATTTTTTTTTAATTTAAATTTCTTTGTGGTGTGTATTTTAGGAGAATGCATGCAACTTCTTTAGATTGAGGGATTGTGAAGATATTGATACACGATCCAAGTTCGTTATTTTGAGATTGGCGAACATAATTAAGGAGTTGGAAATTGATGATGAAAGTCATATTAAAAGAAGTAGCAAATAGGTGATGAAGGAGAAGAAGAAGACCAAATGTTGTAACAACTAGAAGCTAATCTTCGTATTGGTTGTTGTGTTTTTTTTATATTTTTAAGCATTACCAAGAAGAATACTGTGGAGGATGGAAAATTCTTATGTAGTTGTGTACAACCATTAAAATTATCATAGTTGTGGAAATAAATAAACGTAGTTTTGCACTCATGTTCCAACATTTTTACTTGTTCTTAACATAACATATGAGTCAAATGTCGCAACATATGAGTCACATGTTGCTACGGATGACCCATGTGTAGTAACATGTTACTTAAATGTTGCTACAGATGACCCTTGTTTGCTACATATGAGACATATGTTGCTACAGATGACTTATCTGTTGCTACAAATGACTTATTTGTTGCTACAAATGATTCAAATGTTGCTACATATCACCCTTATGTAGCAACATTTCACCATGTAACTCAAATGTTGCTACATATGAGATATATGTTACTACAGATGACTCATATGTTGCTATAGATGACTCAAATATTGCAACATATCACCCTTATGTAGCAACACTTGACCATTTGAGGCATATATTGCTACAGATGGCCCATATATTGCTACATATGAGACAAATGTTGCTACAGATAACCCTTATTTAACAACATTTGATTAAGTACTTGCTCTCAATATAAGATAAAATAACATAAGTGATAAAATAAAACATTGTCTTTAATTACAAATACATTGTCAAGGCTCCAAGCTCCTAGGTACTATCCCAGCACCAAACCCATTGCATTCGACCAACTGCATTGTCACACAATAGGGTTTAGGGAGGTTGAATTGTTGTCCTGGTAATCAAATGCTCAATAAATGCAAGCGAAAATATGGCCTGCACGCGGCTTTGGATTCATTTGTTACCATGGGTTCCAATCGACCTTCAAATTTCCATGGTTCATTGAGGAACTTATCTGGAAAATGCTTCATTATTCCATTTTGCTTCAACAATTTTGGCAGCAACTCGAACACAGGTTGGATGAATGTCAAAAACTTGGCATGTTCCATACCCATCAGCTGGCAGTCATACACATTCATGCAACCCTCGTGCAAGAGGATTTCAAGAGTCAAAATCCTTTTTGCACCAATCCAATCTATGCCTCCAGAATATGATCTAATGCCCCTGACATAGTTAATCATATCTTCATACCATTCAAACTCATTAATTAACTGTGTAAAGCTTCTGCCACCGACTATTGTTGCCTCATCGCTCATTTTGTCATATCTTTGTTTGAAGTTGGAATAGAAATTGAGATCCAGGATTCTATCTGTGGAATCATAGTACTCCGGGTGTAACACCCCTAAATATTAACCAAGAGTCGCATGTCTATTTACCGTTGCTTAATTACTACAATATGTTTTACTCTCATATTGGGAACTTGAAAAGTTGTGATAATTGTTAACTTGCTTAACATAAATTGTGATCGTAATTTAAGAGATTGTATTGGAGTGTTTATGTAATATTCTAATTAGAATTAGGTATAAATTTAAAATAAGGTGAGGTATATATATATAGGTGTATATGTATGCATTTTGGGGAGCACACAACTATTTGGGCAGCACCTGAAGGACAGTTGTACAAGGGATAAACATCACTTTTGTGACTATATTTCCACACCTCCTTTAGTAAATTCATTTTCCTCAAGGCTTAGAACCTTAGAAACATATCTAAACAGATTGTTCTTCAAAATCACAAGAGGAAAACTTTGTCCTTACGGCTGGGATTCGAGACACACCCTTCTCTTTGGTAAGTGGAAAACTCAGTTTTTGAGCTGGGTAGTGTTTAGTATTTTAAACATAACTTCTTTTATAGAACTTCATTTATAGTGAATAAATATGATTTGAAAAGCTAATTTGTATATGTACAACTCTTATGTTTGTGTAAAACTCTAATTTAGCTGTTATGGATTCGAAATATGGGACGCAACATAGGACAACTTCTATCCATATAGACAACTGTTAGTGTTTTGAATATATCGTTTTATACATGAGGTACTAGGCTGGCCAGAATCACTGTTTTGGGAGCATAGTCGTATTTGTACAGGCTAAGCTTACTTGTGATGATAATCCTTATTTACTTCGACATTACTGAGATACTAGGAATTAAAGAAGTTATTTAATTGTGTTTTTAAGGTTGTATATACTCGTGAACAAGTTGAGGACCTTGATACGTTGGTTGGTCTACGGTTTGAACTCGCGAAGTTGTGTTGGACTGTTTCTACACTAAAGTATTGAGGTTTATGTATAAACTTGTACTTTTAATCTTTTTACCTACTGGTATATCTGAAAGGTTATCATGGTACCTTCGTTACCTCTTATCGCTTCGCATTGTCGCGTAGGTATGCTTTAAGATGTTAAAGACACTTGTGTAACTCGCCCACTTGTATGGATTGTTTGATCACTTGGCACTCTTGTTGGGACCTTGTCCTTCTTGTGGCTGTGACTTTGTCACTATTGGCATGCCTCTTGATTCGAATCATTTGCCATCTTGACTCTAGATTTTTAGTCCGTCTTAAGTATGGAAGTTGTCCATTTTAAATACGAATTAGAAAGCAATTTTTAATATGGTTCTTGGTTCTCTTGAGTATTGGGATTTGACCCTTCTTGATACAGGGCGTCGGCCCTTCTTGATACCTGCTTCTGTTTGGTGTGACGATATGATGTATAATTTGGGCGAGCCTTGTTATTGAATCTCTTGGAAAATGGTGTTATAACCATCCTTGACATCTGGATCTTTAAATATCGAACTTGACACTCTTTATATTTGTTTATTTGAATTATTTATTATGTCCAATTGTGCTTCCCATGACTTGAGAAAGGTAGCTTTGTTAATCTGAGGGCTCCGAACCTATAGCTTTGTTAATACAAATTAGCTTTCTAAGGCTCTCTCGTTATGCTGGAGGTATTATTAAAGCAGAAAAAGACAAGTGCAGCAAATTTGAAGATTGTTTAAATGTTTAATTAGGAAGAATGTGACGATCCTGCAACATGAGAACTTTTGTAAGTTAGTGTCTGCTGCTTTTACTTGGGAACGACTTGATAAAGAAGAAGCTAGTCAAAATGAAAACAAATTTCGAAAGCCTAGAGCAGATTTTGGAGGTCCATCCAAAAGGGGAAGGTTTGATGATTCTAAGTCTGGTAGTGTTAACAGGCCACCCCAACAAAAGCAAAACATACTAGAATTTTCTACAGTTAGCACTCCAAATTATGGCCAGGGCAAGCTTCGCGTTCGCACTTGTCCATAATGTGGAAAGAATCATTGTGGTACTTGCAAGAGAGCTTCTGGTGCATGTTTCAATTGTGGGAGCTTTGATCATAAAGTGAAGGATTGTCCTAATCCTAATAATGCTCCTTACCTGAGAATTGAAAGCTCAGTTCATAAGGCTTCTTTTATTCCTCCAAAACTAAAGAAGGTGCAAGACCTAAACACACCCAAGCAGCAGGGGATAGTGGAGAGAATAAAGCTAGTGGACCAAGGGCAATTGCACGATTTATTATCATCCAGGTAAAGCCAATGTGGTTGCAAATACTTTAAGTCGAAAATCCTTCGCAAGTATTTCTTTGAGTCCTTTACCCTTGCTTCTTGAGTTAAAAGCCATGAATGTTTGTTTTACACCTGATTCAAATGGTTCAATTATTGCTAATTTGCAAGTAAAGACAATATTACTTGAACAGGTGAAGGAAGCACAAAAGATAGATAAGAAACTTGTAAAATTGACCAAAGAGGTTCAAAATAGGCAAAAACTTGATTTTACATTAACAGAGGATGGTGTCTTATTTTATCAAGATAGACTATGTGTCCCTAATGATGACAAATTGAAGAGAGAGATGTTGAGTGAAGCACATACCTCACCATATGCAATGCATCATAGGGGTACAAAGATGTACCAGACCATAAAAGAAAACTATTGGTGGAATGGTATGAAGAGAGACATTGCGGAGTTCATTTCTAAATATTTGGTTTGTCCACAAGTAAAGGCAGAACATCAGGTCCCAGTTGGTTTACTACAGCCCTTATCGATGCCTAAATGGAAATGGGAGAGAATAATTATGGACTTTGTTTCTGGACTTCCTCGCACCAAAAGAAATCATGATGCAATATGGGTGATTGTGGACAGGCTAACCAAGTGTGCTTACTTCTTAGCAATCAGGATGGATTACTCACTTGAGCGTTTAGCCGAATTGTACATTAATGAGATCGTAAGACTACATGGGATCCCTATGTCTATTGTATCTGACCGAGACCCAAGGTTTACATCTAGATTTTGGGGTAGTTTGCAGGAAGCTTTGAGTACTAAGCTGAAATTTAGCACTTCATCCCATCCTCAGACAGACGACCAGTCGGAAAGGGTGATACAAAATTTGGAGGATATTCTTCGAGATTGCATTATGGAGTTTGAGGGTAGTTGGGACAAACACTTGGCTTTGATAGAATTTGCTTACAATAACAGTTATCAATCGAGTATTGGAATGCCTCCCTATGAAGCCTTGTACGGAAGGAAATGTCGGACCCCTCTTTGTTGGAGTGAAGTTGGTGAAAGAAAGCTTGTTGGTCCTGATATTGTGCAACAAACAGAGGACAAGGTATAAATTATCAAGGATCATCTAAAGATTTCTTCGGATAGACAAAAGTCGTACGCTGATCTTAAAAGGTGTGACATTGAATATCAAGTGGGAGATAAAGTATTCTTAAAGGTGTCTCCATGGAAAAATATTATGAGATTTGGCAAAAAAGGAAAACTTAGTCCCCGATATATTGGACCTTATGAGATACTTGAAAGGTTTGGACCAGTAGCATATAAATTGGCTTTGCCACCTGAGTTAGACAAGATCCACAATGTCTTCCATGTTTCTATGCTCAGAAGATATCGTTCTGATCCATCTCATGTTCTTCCAGTTGAATCTATTGAGGTTAATCCTGACTTGACGTATAATGAAGAACCTATTTTAATTCAAGCTCGGGTGAAGCAACTTAGAAACAAGAAAATCCCCTTAGTAAAGGTACTTTGGATGAACCATTCAGGAAAAAGAAGCTACCTGGGAGAGAGAAGAAGACATGAGGAGCTAGTATTTGCACTTGTTTCGGGACTAGTGTAAGGTAAATTTTGAGATGAAATTTCTTTAAGGGGGAGTCAGTTATAACACTCCTAAATACTAACAAAGAGTCGCATGTCGATTTACCATTGCTTAATTACTAAAATATGTTTTACTCTCATTTTGTGAACTTGAAATGTTGTGATAATTGCTAACTTGCTTAACATAAATTGTGATCATAATTTAAGAGATTGTATTGGAGTGTTTATGTAATATTCTAATTAGAATTAGGTATATAATTTTAAAATAAGGTGAACGATATATATATAGGTGTATATGTATGCATTTTGGGCAGCGGACAACTATTTGGGCAGCACCTTTAAGCACAGTTGTACAAGAGATAAACATCACTTTTGTGACTGTATATTTCCACACCTCCTTTAGTAAATTCGTTTTCCTCAAGTCTTAGAACCTTAGAAACACATCTAAACAGATTGTTCTTCAAAATCACAAGAGGAAAACTTTTAACCTTTTGGATGGGATTCGAGACACACCCTTCTCTTTGGTAAGTGGAAAAATCTATTTTTTGAGATGGGTAGTGTTTAGTATTTTAAGCATAACTTGTTTTACAAAACTTCGTTTACAGTGAATAAATATGATTTCAAAAGCTAATTCGTATATGTACAATTCTTATGTTTATGTAAAACTCTAATTTAGCTGTTTTGGATTCTAAATATAGGACACAACATAGGACAAGTTCTGTCCAGAGTTCGAAAGTTGAAATCATGTATGGACAACTATTAGTGTTTTGAATATATCTTCTTGAACAAAATATATTTTGTGGTGATTCTTGTTTTTTTTAAATCTTAAGAGATGTACCTACATTTTTTATGAAGGTTATAAAGTCTAGTTTTTCCGTTTTCCTTTTCAAATCTAAGTTGCGACATGAGGTACTAGGCTGGCCACAATCACTGTTTTGGGAGCATAGTCGTATTTGTACAGGCAAAGCTTACTTGTGATGATAATCCTATTATAGTTCGACATTATTGATATATTAGGAATTAAAGAAGTTATTTAATTGTGTTTATCAGGTTGTAGATACTTGTGAACAAGTTGAGGACCTTGATACGTTGGTTGGTCTACGGTTTGACCTCACGAAGTTGTGTTGGACTGTTTCTACACTAAAGTATTGAGGTTTATGTATAAACTTGTACTTTTAATCTTTTTACCTACTGGTATATCTGAAAGGTTATCATGGTACCTTCGTTACCTCTTATCGCTTCGCATTGTCGCGTAGGTATGCTTTAAGATGTTAAAGACACTTGTGTAATTCGCCAACTTGTACGGATTGTTTGATCACTTGGCACTCTTGTTGGGACCTTGTCCTTCTTGTGGCTGTGACTTTGTCACTATTGGCATGCCTTTTGATTCGGATCATTTACCATCTTGACTCTAGATTTTTAGTCTGTCTTAAGTATGGAAGTTGTCCATTTTAAGTACGAATTAGAAAGCCTTTTTTAGTATGGTTCTTGGTTCTGTTGAGTATTGGGATTTAACCCTTCTTGATATAGGGCGTCGACCTTTCTTGATACCTCCTTGTGTTTGGTCTGACGACATGATGTATAATTTGGGCGAGCCTTGTTATTGAATCTCCTGGAAAATGGTGCTATAAGCTTCCTTGACATTTGGATCTTTAAATATCGAACTTGACACTCTTTATATATTGTTTACTTGATTTATTTATTATGTCCAATTATGCTTCCCGTGACTTGAGAAAGGTAGCTTTGTTAATCTGAGGGCTCCGAACCTATAGTTTTTACACCACTAAGCTATATGCTTAGCGATAGTTGTTTCTATCGTAGGGAATGATCGAGAGGAGGCATGAAGTGGGCCATTGGACATGGAGATTTTGAGAGCTTTAAGGCAGATCACATTTGCATATAGGTATCTATATTTTGCATAAACCTTGGGACTTATACATGATCTATGTGTTGTATATTTACATGAAATTTTGAGGGCTAATCTGATCATGTCACCTTGGGTTGTAATATAAGTATGGCTATATGTTTTGTTCTTTTGGGGTGTGTAAGCCCAAGTCTTGTAATATATTCAATTTACCACTAATTTTGAATGATTGTGTGAAGCATGAACCACCTAGTTTGGGAGCTCGGAAGCTGGTAATATTCTTTTTATATCATTTTTACTAGTGTGAGGTCAATATATGCATAAAAATCTCGTGACCTATTGGATTATATTTTTCGGAAGGGTCGATACAAGTGTTGGTATCAGAGCCTAGGTTTGTGGGTCTAGGACTTTTGCTGTGAATTACTTGTATACTTGTTCGCTTTCGAAAAAGGTTTTATTTGGATTATTTGTTCACCTACATGGTTTATACTATTTTTATCACATGTAGAGTGCACATGCATCATGTACATGTCCCTAATGCAATGTGATCTTTCCTTTTGAAGGAATTAAGTTATGGCCTCTTCTTCTGACCGACCTTGGAAGCTGCTCGTGAAGGTTCGGGTACCTCTGTTTCCTAACCTCATGCACTAGAAGAGGTTGGAGAACCTTTCTCAGATCAATATGTTCCCCACACTAGTGGGTTTGAAGTGGGAAACCATCAGGGTCTAAGAGCTGGTTCACATCCTCACATGAGTCATGGTACTCAAGCTATGAATCCTCCTTTTCAACAAATGGCTGAATTCTTCCACCACATGGCTGAAGCGATGCATGATCCCAATGAGATTAACTTTGAGAAAATGAGGAAAATTGGTGGAGTGGAGTTTGAAGGCACCGTTGATCCCACGGATGCTAAACAATGGTTGGAGTGCATGGAGATGGTATTTGAGTAGTTAGATTGTTCAGATGTTGCCAAATTTAAGTATGCTATTTCACTATTACAAAAGGATGGTTACGATTAGTGGGTAAGTGTTCCAAATGCCAAGGTAAAACCTCCTGTTCTTGCTTGGGATGATTTTCTTAGGGAATTTCGTATGAAGTATGTCCCACCAGCTTATTGTGATGCAAAGAGAAAGGAGTTTTTGAATTTAAGGCAACAAGGCATTTCTGTTGTTGAGTACTAATAGATGTTTCTAAGGCTCTCTTGTTATGCTGGAGGTACTATTAAAGAGGAAAAATACAAGTGCAAGAAATTTGAAGATGGTTTAAATGATTCCATTAGGAAGAATGTGGCGATCCTGCAACATGAGAACTTTTGTAGGTTAGTGTCTGCTACTCTTACTTGGGAACGACTTGATAAAGAAGAAGCTAGTCGAAATGAAAACAAATTTCGAAAGCCTAGACCAGATTTTGGAGGTCCATCCAAAAGGGGAAGGTTTGATGATTCTAAGGCTGGTAGTGTTAACAGGACACCCCAACAAAAGCAAAACAAATCAGAATTTTCTACAGTTAGCACTCCAAATTATGGCCAGGGCAAGCGTCGCATTCCCACTTGTCCATAATGTGGAAATAATCATTATGGTACTTGCAGGAGAGCTTCTGGTGCATGTTTTAATTGTGGGAGCTTTGATCATAAAGTGAAGAATTGTCCTAATCCTAATAATGCTCCTTCCTTGAGAACTGAAGGCTCAATTCATAAACCTTCGATTAATCCTCCTCAAACTAATGAAGGTGCAAGACCTAAACACACCCAAGAAGCAAGGGCAAGTGGAGCGAATAAAGCTAGTGGACCAAGGGCTACTGCACGTGCTTATGCTATGATGCAGAGGGATGATCAAGACGGAAAAGGCGTGGTTGTCGGTAAATTTCACTTATTTGGCTGATGTGTGTTTACATTTTTTTATCCTGGTTCTACACATTCCTATCTTTGTTCTTCATTTGTTCTTCCTGAAAACATGAAATATGTGAGACTTAATTTTGATGTGCTGGTTGAAAGTCCTTTGGGTTATCAAGTTGCGTGTAATCGAGTTTACCAAGATTGTCCCTTCGTGATTCAAACCTAGTCTTTCCTGCTGATTTGATTGAAATTCCCTTCAAGGATTTTGATGTTATTGTTGGGATGGATTGGCTTTATAAATAGCATGTGGTGGTAGATTGTAGGTCTAAGCATATGACTTTTAAAGATCCGACATTTTCACACATCATTGTACAAGGTGAAAGATCATTGACATCCAGTATTATTTCTGCGGCCTCGACAAAAAATATGATGCGTCAAGGTTGTGGGGAATACCTTGCTCACATAGTTGATACACAGTTGGAGAGTCCTTGTATCAAGGACATACCTGTTGCATGTGATTTCCCAGAAGTCTTCCCAGAAAACCTTCATGGATTGCCCCCGGAAAGAGAGGTTGAATTTCCAATTGAGCTTATTCCTGTATCTACCCCTATATTTATCACTCCTTATAGAATGGCTCCGGCAGAATTAAGAGAATTGAAATCTCAATTGCAAGAACTTCTCGAGAAAGGTTTTATTCGACCTAGTGTTTCTCCTTAGGGACCCCCTATTTTATTCGTAAAGAAGAAAGATGGCATTCTTAGGCTTTGTATTGACTATAGACAATTGAACAAAATAACAATCAAGAATAGATATCCACTACCAAGGATCGATGATTTGTTTGACCAACTGAAGGGTGCTAAAGTATTCTCAAAGATTAATTTAAGGTCTGGATATCACCAACTGTGTGTTAGAGAGAAAGATATTCCTAAAACTGTTTTTAGAACTCGATATGGTCATTATGATTTTTTGGTGATGCCATTCGGATTGACAAATGCTCCTGCGGTATTCATGGATCTAATGAATAGAGTATTCAAGCCTTATCTTGATCAGTTTGTGGTTGTTTTTATAGATGATATTTTAATATTTTCCAGAAGTAGTGAAGACCATGATAAACACCTTCGGATTATTTTGCAAATTTTGAAGGAGAAAGAACTTTATGTTAAACTTTCCAAGTGTGAATTTTGGCTTGATGAAGTGACGTTTCTGGGACATGTTATATCAGCCGAAGGCATAAAGGTGGATCCTAGTAAGATACAAGCTGTTGTTGAATGGAGACCTCCCAAAAGTCAAACCGAGGTAAGAAGTTTCTTAGGCTTAGAAGGATCTACAGAAGATTTGTGAAAGGCTTTTCCATTATCGCCTCTCCATTGACTAAACTATTGCAGAAGGAAGTGGAGTTTAATTGGAATGACAAATGCCAAGAGAGCTTTGAAACTCTCAAATCCTTGTTGACTCAAGCACCTATACTTACTCTACCAATTGAAGGGAAATAGTATGTAGTATACATCGATGCTTCTCACAATGGTCTCGGATGCATTTGATGCAAGAAGGGAAGGTTATTTCTTATGCCTCTCGGAAATTAAAACCGCATGAATTAAATAATCCTACCCATGATCTTAAACTTGCTGCTGTAGTGTTTGCTTTAAAAATATGGCGGCATTATTTGTATGGAGATAAATGTCATATATTCACTGATCACAAGAGTTGGGTACTCAGAAGGAGCTAAACCTTCAACAACGTAGATGGCTTGAACTCATCAAGGATTATGACTGCACGATTGATTATCATCCAAGTAAAGCCAATGTGGTTGCAGATGCTTTACGTCGAAAATCCTTCGCAAGTATTTCTTTGAGTCCTTTACCCTTGCTTCTTGAGTTAAGAGCCATGAATGTTTGTTTTACACCTGATTCAAATGGTTCAATTATTGCTAACTTGCAAGTAAAGACAATATTACTTGAACAGGTGAAGGAAGCACAAAAGATAGATGAGAAACTTGTAAAATTGACCAAAGAGGTTCAAAATAGGCAAAAACTTGATTTTACATTAACAGAGGATGGTGTCTTATTTTATCAAGATAGACTATGTGTCCCTAATGATGACAAATTGAGGAGAGAGATGTTGAGTGAAGCACATACCTCACCATATGCAATGCATCATGGGGGTACAAAGATGTACGAGACCATCAAAGAAAACTATTGGTGGAATGGTATGAAGAGAAACATTGCAGAGTTCATTTCTAAATGTTTGGTTTGTCAACAAATAAGGCAGAACATCAGGTCCCAGTTGGTTTACTACAGCCCTTGTCGATGCCTAAATGGAAATGGGAGAGAATAACTATGGACTTTGTTTCTGGACTTCCTCGCACCAAAAGAAATCATGATGCAATATGGGTGATTGTGGACAGGCTAACCAAGTGTGCTTACTTCTTAGCAATAAGGATGGATTACTCACTTGAGCGTTTAGCCGAATTGTACATTAATGAGATCGTAAGACTACATGGGATCCCTATGTCTATTGTATCTGACCGAGACACAAGGTTTACATCTAGATTTTGGGGTAGCTTGCAGGAAGCTTTGAGTACTAAGCTGAAATTTAGCACTTCATCCCATCCTCAGACAGACGGCCAGTCGGAAATGGTGATACATATTTTGGAGGATATGCATCGAGCTTGCATTATGAAGTTTAAGGGTAGTTGGGACAAACACTTGGCTTTGATAGAATTTGCTTACAATAACAGTTATCAATCGAGTATTGGAATGCCTCCCTATGAAGCCTTGTACGGAAGGAAATGTCGGACCCCTCTTTGCTGGAGTGAAGTTGGTGATTGGAAACTTATTGGTCCTGAAATTGTGCAACAAACAGAAGACAAGGTAAAAATTATCAAGGATCGTCTGAAGATTTCTTCGGATAGACAAAATTCGTACGCTGATCTTAAAAGGCATGACATTGAATATCAAGTGGGAGATAAAGTATTCTTAAAGGTGTCTCCATGGAAAAAGATTATGACATTTGGCAAAAAAAGAAAACTTAGTCCCCGATTTATTGGATCTTATGAGATACTTGAAAGAGTTGGACCAGTTGCATATAAATTGGCTTTGCCACCTGAGTTAGACAAGATCCACAATGTCTTCCATGTTTCTATGCTTAGAAGATATCGTTCTAATCCATCTCATGTTATTCCAGTTGAATCTATTGAGGTTAATCCTGACTTGATATATAATGAAGAACTTAATTTAATTCAAGCTCAGGAAGTAAAGCAACTTAGAAACAAGAAAATCCACTTAGTAAAGGTACTTTGGAGGAACCATTCGGGAAAAGAAGCTACCTGGGAGAGAGAAGAAGACATGAGGACCCAGTATCCACACTTGTTTTGGGACTAGTGTAAGGTAAATTTCGAGACGAAATTTCTTTAAGGGGGAGAGAGTCGTAACACCCCTAAATACTAACCAAGAGTCGCATGTCGATTTACCGTTGCTTAATTACTAAAATATGTTTTACTCTCATTTTGGGAACTTGAAATGTTGTGATAATTGCTAACTTGCTTAACATAAATTGTGATCGTAATTTAAGGGATTGTATTGGAGTGTTTATGTAATATTCAAATTAGAATTAGGTATAACTTTAAAAGAAGGTGAAGGATATATATATAGGTGTATATGTATGCATTTTGGGCAGCACACAACTATTTGGGGAGCACCTTGAAGGACAGTTGTACAAGGGATAAACATCACTTTTGTGACTATATATTTCCACACCTCCTTTAGTAAATTCGTTTTCCTCAAGTCTTAGAATCTTAGAAACATATCTAAACAGATTGTTCTTCAAAATCACAAGAAGAAAACTTTGTCCGTTAGGCTGGGATTCGAGAAACACCCTTCTCCTTGGTAAGTGGAAAAATCTGTTTTTGACCTGGGTAGTGTTTAGTATTTTAAGTATAACTTGTTTTATAGAACTTTGTTTACAGTGAATAAATATGATTTGGGAAGATAATTCGTATATGTACAACTCTTATGTTTATTTCAAACTCTAATTTAGCTGTTATGGATTCTAAATATGGGATGCAACATAGGACAAGTTCTGTCGAGAGTTCGAAAGTAGAAATCATGTATGGACAACTATTAGTATTTTGAATCTTTTTGTACAAAATATATTTTGCGGTGATTCTTGTTCGTTTGCAACCTTAAGAGATGTACCTACATCTTTCATGAAGGTTATAAAGTCTAGTTTTGCCGTTTACCTTTTCAAATCTAAGTTGTGACATGAGGTACTAGGCAGCCCAGAATCACTGTTTTGGGAGCATAGTCGTATTTGTACAGGCTAAGCTTACTTGTGATGATAATCCTTATTTACTTCGACATTACTGAGATACTAGGAATTAAAGAAGTTATTTAATTGTGTTTTTAAGGTTGTATATACTCGTGAACAAGTTGAGGACCTTGATACGTTAGTTGGTCTACGATTTGAACTCGCGAAGTTGTGTTGGACTGTTTCTACGCTAAAGTATTGAGGTTTATGTATAAACTTGTACTTTTAATCTTTTTACCTACTGGTATATCTGAAAGCTTATCATGGTACCTTCGTTACCTCTTATCGCTTCGCATTGTCGCGTTGGTATACTTTAAGATGTTAAAGACACTTGTGTAACTCGCCCACTTGTATGGATTGTTTGATCACTTGGCACTCTTGTTGGGACCTTGTCCTTCCTGTGGCTGTGAATTTTTCACTATTGGCATGCCTCTTGATTCAGATCATTTGCCATCTTGACTCTGGATTTTTAGTCCATCTTAAGTATGGAAGTTGCCCATTTTAAGTACGAATTAGAAAGCCATTTTTAATATGGTTATTGTTCGCTTGAGTATTGGGATATGACCCTTCTTGATACAGGGCGTCGGCCCTTCTTGATACCTGCTTGTGTTTGGTGTGACGATATGATGTATAATTTGGGCGAGCCTTGTTATTGAATCTATTGGAAAATGGTGTTATAAGCATCCTTGACATCTGGATCTTTAAATATCGAACTTGACACTCTTTATATATTGTTTATTTGATTTATTTATTATGTCCAATTATGCTTCCCATGACTTGAGAAAGGTAGCTTTGTTAATCTGAGGGCTCCGAACCTATAGTTTTTACACCACTAAGCTATATGCTTAGCTATAGTTGTTTCTATCGTAGGGAATGATCGAGAGGAGGCATGAAGCGGGCCATTGGACATGGAGATTTTCAGAGCTTTAAGGCAGATCACATTTGCATATAGGTATCTATATTTTGTATAAACCTTGGGACTTATACATGATCTATGAGTTGTATATTTACATGAAATTTTGAGGGCTAATCTAATCATGTCACCTTGGGTTGTAATATAAGTATGGCTATATGATTTGTTCTTTTCGGGTGTGTAAGCCCAAGTCTTGTAATATATTAAATTTACCACTAATTCTGAATGATTGTGTGAAGCATGAACCACCTAGTTTGGGAGCTCGGAAGCTGGTAATATTATTTTTATATCATTTTTACTAGTGTGAGGACAATATATGCATAAAAATCTCGTGAGTTATTGGATTATATTTTTTCGGAAGGGTCACTACACAGGGTATCTCACATGCCTCTCCCGCATGAGGGTAAGGATTTCATCAATATACTGAAATAAAAATAATATTAAAGAGTAAAGAAGAGTAATCATTGAAAAGATAAAACAAACGAACATTATAAATTGATGGTACTAGTAGAGAAAAATTACCCAGTCTTCCCACCAAATTTTCATGCTTGTCATGGTCTTGAAATCTTCTCCACTAAAGAGATGCATGTCGTATTGTGCACGCAGATCCTTTGCTCTTGTCAGTTCCACCAATTTGTTCTTTTGATCTATATGCACACGTTTATACACATTCACATGCTTGTACTCCAGCACTTCCTCTCCTACGACCATTGTGCAAATCTCCAAAGATCTTCTTCTTCAAATTTTGTATTGCCTTGGAAAGGATTTTTTCCTCCTCTTGGCCTATGGAGTATATGCATGCCGAACATTCTTTAATGGAATAACCTTGACCCCCTCTTGTTTTTAAATTCATTGACAGCCTGACTTAATGTTTAAAGATACATGATAGAATCTTCATCTTGTGTCTTGCACTTCTCACAGAGAAAGCCAGAGCATCTTCTACAAGAGGTAGCCCCTTGGTCTTGTCCAACAACACCACCAACACCAGAACCAACATCAATACCACCACCATCAACCCCATCAATAACAACTAATTCAGTATCAACTCTGTCTCTTTTGATGGTTCTTGCTCTAGCCAATTCCATTTTAACTCTATCCACAACAGGATCAAATAAGGTTTCAACCAACCCTAAAGTAATTAGATATGACATTTGCAATTCCTTTTCTGTTGGGACAAACCCTGGATGCACAACCTAAAATTATAAAAATGAGTCATCCATAGGAATATTTGGGTCAGATGTTGCCACAGATGTGTCATATGTTGCTACAGATGGGTGATATATTGACACAAATGGCATCTGTAGCAACATATGAGTCATCTATAGAATATTTGTGTCATATGTTGCAACAAATTGATCATCTGTAGCAACATATGAGTCATCTATAGCAACATTTGGGTCACATGTTACTACAGATTAGTGATATGTTGCAACATATATGGGTGTAATATAATAACAACTTACAGCATCATGAGGAGGGTTATAAAGATCTGGAATATTTTTGACAATTTTTGTTTTTGCTCTCAACCAACTCAATATACTTGGAGATAAGATCTCTTCTTCTGCAGCTACTTGATGGGTCAAATGAGGAATGACTTCAAATGTCCAAGCCTATAAAAAAGGAAAACATGTCACAAATCAAATGTTGAATTATTCAATATAATATAAAAAGATTAAGAACATTTATGTTTACCATGAAATCCCATGGAAATCCAAATAAGTTATTGGTCTTTGGTCCTAAAGATTTCAACAAGTATTTGACAGTTAATTCAAAGCTCTCATGACCCCAAGGATAGTTGTTGAAAGCCTCAATATCCTGAGATAAATTCACCCATTTAAGGTATATGTTGTTGTTGACATTTTTGGCCAAATTTACATTATGTACAAACCAAAGTAAGCACAATGACTTTGTGTGCTTCCTTGTTGTATCCTCGTCATTCAACAAATATGATAAATCGGAATTTTTTTAAGCTTGTGCCAACAAGGGACACTAAGTCCTGTTCCTCAGCTGACTATCTTGTTTCTTCTTTTTCTCCTTTCTTTTGTCTCCATGGTTCTTTTTTACTATGAATTCAGGGATTGGCTCAGAAACTATGGCAAACTCTCTTCTGCCAAAGAAGAGTGGCATGCCACAATAATTAATCAAAACCTCATCCTTCTTTTCAGGATTCTGAAAAATGAACATTCTTTTCAGAAGTTCATAGACCATGGTCATTTGAAAACGTGCATTATTTTTCTCTGGCAAATCAAGAAAATGACCAAAACAACTATTCCAAAAATAATCTTCCAAACCCTTCTGCTTGAGCATGATCTTGAAGGTGTCGAAAGATTTTCCCATGGCTGACCTGATAATGCTATCACCAGTAGCATTAGGCTGCAAATGCATAGGGAAAGTGTGTGCATTGATAGTTTTGATTCCATCATCATCCTCAACTTCATTTTTTTCTTGTTCTTCTTCCTCAACTTCTTTTTGTTCTCCTTTGTCTTCATCAACTTCATTTGTTTTTTCTTCTTCTTCCTCAACTACTTCTTTATTTTTTCCTTCTTCTTCCTCAACTACTTCTTTATTTTTCATTCTTCGTCCTCAACTTCTTTTTGTTTTCCTTTATCTTCCTCAACTTCTTTTTTATTTCCCTCTTCTTCCTCAACTTCTTCTGCTCTTTCTCCATCATCATCAACTTCATTTTTTTCTTTTTCTCTTTCTTCATATTCTTTTTGAGAAAATTCTGGTTCTACTTGAGAAGAAGAAACTGCTTCAGATGCAAGTTCTTCTAAAAGAGTGGTAGTCGAATTTTCATTCTTCTTCCTACAAGTTTTAGTCCTAGGCCTCTTTTGGATCTTTGTGTCAGTTGTTTCATTTGCTAATACAATTTTTCTTTTGACAGGAGGCATTATATTTGTATCTGCAATCACAAAAATCAAATATTTCTTAACAAAAATAACAACAATCAAACATAACAACACAACACAACAAGACAACACACAACACAATACACAACAACACAAACAACAAATACGATTCAATACCACACATGAACCAACCAACAAACCACAAAACCCTCCCTAAACCCTAACCAACGAACTACAAATTAAACTTTTTGAAATCAGATAATATTTCAAAAGGAATAACTACCCAACCATCCTACAAATAAATACTCCCTCCGTCCCTTTTTACTTGTCCATATTTCCTTTTTTGGTTGTCCCTATTTAGTTGTCCATTTTGACAAATCAAGAAAGGACAACAAATTTTTTCCTATTATACCCTTAT